>PPHD01024172.1:0-12215 GCA_002909625.1 Bambusicola thoracicus
AAAAAAAAAAAGAAAAAAAAAAGTTTTGCTTGTGACTGTTCAGTTTAATTTTGGAGGTTACATTAATTATCACTGTTATCACTGCCATACACCCAGAAAGTGTCAGGCAACTTTAAGCCAAATAACAAAATAAAACAAAATACTTAAACTGACTCAGTTTGATTTTAATACTATCAGTTTATGTACTTTTTTTTTTTTGAAGTTTTGACTTTTTACCTTATTCCAGAGATAGCTGAGAAAATCTAAAAAAATATCATATAGTAAGAAAATGCTTTCCTCCTGATTCTGTTATATTTCTTTGAACAATTTAGTATAAATCAGTGAAATGAGTTACTGTGGATTTGGATCCGGTGAGTTTAAAAACCAGACCAAGAGTATGCACTGCCAGAGCTTTGCAAATGGGACAAGTTTTCCTGAAGTGGACAACGGAAAATACGTTGATATAGGAAAAATCTTAGACAAAGCCAACACAATCACAATTTTACCAGCTCTTCCTACCTGCCTCAAGCATAAGGCTAATCATGGATAAATTTGAGGTGGATAAAGTAAGTTAGCACACGCTGCTCTGAACAACTTTGTTTTGAAATACTCATTACAAGCCAGAAAAAGCTGTGCTCTCTTGCACTGAATACTAAGCAAGACTAATTTTCTACTTCAACTCATTTCCCCAAAGAAGATCAATTTATTCCTACATCCATAAGCACCAGTCACCTTGCATGCTCTAACGTGAAAATAATGGGAAAATCAGCAAAAGTTATAATTCTAAAATTCCTGGTACGCAGAATTCACCACATTTACACATCCGAAATCATTAATCAAAAAGTAGCTTAGTCAAAAGTTGGTATATGTTTTTTATCCACTACGACATTGAGGCAGAGAACATTCCCAGCAGCTCAGAGAAATCACACTTCAGGTTCACATTTCAATATGGGCCAACAGAAACCAATCCTAGCACAGCAGGAGGAAGCTGAAGGTTTCCATCCCGCTTGGTATATAACAGCTGTGAGAAGGGGGGCTACTAGGTAGGTCATTCATCGTTTACCTCTATTTAATTCAAATGAGAAAAAGAAATGGCAGGAAGACTACTCTGAGGAATAGGAGGAAGCAATAGTCCAGTCAGTGAAAAAATTCCTATGCTAATGGCAAACAGAAACTGGTTAGGAAAAGTATCTTGCCAAACAGTTTCCAGGAAAACCTCTTTTTCTCAGAGAGCAAATCATTGCATGAATTGATCAGCAAAAGATAAGTAAGCAGCAGAAAACATATTTCAGTGGGCAACTGAGGAGTAGAAGACACATAAAATCCATTCAGCCCAATACAGAAATAAAGTTTTTAATGAATCCTAAAATTCTAGCGCACACTGTCAGCATAATTTGTGGTATGTAGGAAGACACCATAGCTAGACAAGGAGTTTCAAGACAGAAGCAATCTAGAGGATTCTGAATTTATGTAAGAGAATCAGTCCTCCATAAAACAATCTGAATGTTGCTGTCCTGTGATGCAGATGACACAGAATGCAACAATTCCCCACTATCACATATTAAAGACAATTCACTCTCCCCAAGAAAAAGTTATCTTTCCAAAAACTTGGAAAATAGTTCACAGAAACAAAAATAGATTGAGCCATTCTTGCATAAAAAGAAAGCCACCAAATACAACTAAGAGTGTACAAGGTATCTTAATACACACTGCAACATGAAGACAAAATTAAACCCTCGAGATCCAATGTTCCTCAGTTGTAATTTATACCATGCACATATATTTTTAATATCTACAACCCCACGTCATATTTTACTAACAAGTAGAGTTTGTTGAACACCAATGACGTTTTCAGATTTGTAGAGTAACAGAGTGAAAACAGTGGATGTCTCAACAAAGCAAAAAGCTGTTCAGCGCTGGCATGAATTTGTAGAATATTAGCAATGACTTCAAATGATATTCTGTATTCTGAGGCCACCAAAAAAACACAACCTAAATGTTAATGTTCTATCTTAATGCAGATGAATACTTCTTTCCAAAATTCTTATGTACACCACATACTGCAATTTTTTTACTTACATCCATTACTTTTAAATAATAACTCTGTTGAAGACAGAAAATAAGTTTTATCTAATTGTATGGCATCAAGGAAAATAAATTCCTGACTTAGTTGGCACAATCCTGATGTAATCATTAAATAAAAGTGACAGTAATGCTACCTTCCATGCAGTAAAGTTAGTTAATCTATGTAATATACTCCATTCCTATTGATCCTGTTATGAATTTGAGGAAGAGACTCGTACTTAGCAACGCCACAGTCTCCAAAAGATCTTACCCTTAATTATTTAACATAGCCAAAACGTGGTAACTTTTCAGCTGGGTTTACTTACCAACATTCTTTATCCTAACATTATATTCTCAGTTGTGTGCAATATTTTACCATTTGCCATATTAAATGCAAAATGCTTTATTACATTATTTATAAGAGAGAACAGAAAAGGATTCTGATTTTTACAAAGTCCCTTGCAGTATCTTTGGACAGCTACACTACAGAAATAACAGAAACGGTATGCTAATTCATATTTCTAGTCATTGCTTTTTCTCACATAGACTTGTTAGCTGATTTAATCAAATGACTGAAGGCTGTGATTAGCAGAATTTCTTTTCTCAAAATCTATTTCAATTCACATCTAAGGGCACTTGAAGTTTGTTCAGGACGCAAGATGACAAAGACTAGAGATAATACACTCGTGATATCCTTCATTTCAGGAAAAGAAAAACTTAAACACAATGAATAAAATGTCAGCTTTGGAGTTTCAACACAGTAGAGTCAGGGGGGTGTATTAATTTAAAAAAAAATGTTTCAGGAAAATTATAGGCATGTCAAATCACTATTCACCTTTCCTTTGGGCAATACAGAAGACCAATAAAACCTCAGATTTCAGGTAAGCCAGGCTTTAATTGCCAGGTTCTTTAATAGCCATGTACTCATTTCATTTGGGCTTTTAAGAATTAACATGACTTGAATCTTCCTAACGTACGTACACACTATTTTTAAACAGTACATCAGTCTAAAATGATTTTTGTGACACGTTGCGTAAACTTCATTCTAAAAATGGTTTAAGGTGTTTTTTTCATACCTTTCTTGTAATTTATTTGCAGTTAAACACCACTTCGTGCTTTAGAAATAATTTTTCTTTGTCAACTTCTTGAGGGGCTCAAGCAAAACGCTGAATTGATCATAACGTATCACTAATGCCTTAATTAATGAGTTAATCATCTTACTGCCAATTCTCTCAAACAGTTGCACACAAGTAAACGGGCTGACAGACAACTGCTTCCAGACCAAGTCTGCCAGACCAATATATAACAAAGTATTTTTGTGCCATCTTGCTGTCTTGCAATTAACTTCAGAAGTTCCACTATAAACCACACTTAACTTGCAGATTTTTCTTTTTTTTTTTTTTTTTTTTTGCAACTACACACATTGTCTTTGAAAAAAAGAAGCTGTTCTACAATTATTACCCTGCTGCTGGCCTACAGACTGTCAAAGCGTACAGAACCTTCATTTCGTATTGGCTGTATGTGTTAACCTTCTCACAGTAAGAAATTGTCTTTCAGATGCCAACACTGTGAAGTATCTGTTTTCTTTTACTTATAAATTACACACTGTTTCAAAGTGCAGAGTGCTTCAAAAGGAAAATAATAGTAGTAGTATCGGGTCTCAAACAAATTTCTTAAAAAAGAAACTACTCCAATATGCCTAAATAGATTACATCCACAAGTTTGTGAATCCTTTGCTTTCTTTACATTCAGCATATTAAAAAAAATAGCATTTTCTTAAAGACTGACAAGAAGATCAGACCAACTTGAAAGTATTTTTCATCAGGAGTGTGCCACTGATGTATTTTGTTGGGCTTTTTTGGTTTTTGGGTTTTTTTTTGTTTGTTTGTTTGCTTGTTTGTTTAATTTCAGTACATTTGATCATGGAAAACTGCAGTTCTGCAAGCCTATTTCAAACCTCAACAAACCCCAATTCCTGAGACTTTATTTACCAACGCTGTTTATGCCTAAATTGCCTGAAAATAACTTGACAAATCTGACATCGCAAACAAAGAGCACACTTCCTGTTACAATATTGAATCTGGAACACCATCAGTGTTTTGTTCAGCTTGCATAAGTCACAACTGATTGGACACAGTCCCTGTGGGCATGCCATTTCATCCAGACTGGACGGTTCATTAGTCATAATTACTATAACTGTACAGCAGAGACTGCAGTTTTATCTCATCATACATCTTTGATAAAGCTGCTTCCATTTCTGCTTCATCAGCAAGTGAAGTTACATTATTGGAGCTTTTATTTTCTAATCTGTGATTAACGTTGGCTGCACTGCTTATGAAACGCGTACCAAAATTCAAAATAATGTACGAAGTCAGGCCACGATGTGACCACCACTTGAACTCTGTGTTAAAAATCATGCAGCTGTTATTGCTCGCAGGAAGAATAGATTCAGAAATGACAGTTGCAAGGAAAATTTAACAAAGAAGATACCAACACAACAGTTTATAAGAGAAAACTGTTGGTTTCCCATGTGAACCGTGACCTAATTTAGAAGAAGACACGATCTAATAACAACTGTAAATGCAGCTCTTAACAAACTGAATTTTAAATGTATAAAAGCAGCACGTGACACCATTTTCTTGCTGTGGTGCTTGTTGGTGATTTTTGTATCTTACTGTGTGATAGCAGGGAACACAAAGCCTGGTGGCACTATCTGAGTGTGCAGCGTGTACCCATGATAGGCCACATAAACAGTCATAATCGACAGTTACATGTAGGCACTGAGGCTGCAAAAATCCCAGAGTAATTAGTGTTGTCTGAATGCAATGACATCTGTTTTCTCATGGTCCTCTAGACTTGTCAGGCCAATAAGATGTATATGAAAAAATATGACAAGCATTGCAAATGCCCTTCTGAAAGGTCTCACTTTGGGAAAAGCTGAAGAAATGACACATGCCACCTCTTTTTTGCCAATATACCTAACAGCCAAAGCTTCGAGATTTGAAAAGGTCTTTTGAGTCATTTTGCATTTGGCTATGAAAGGTTTATTCAGAACACAGCACTGTGCTTACGAAGAAAAATGCTGCAGTGGGTTTTGTTCTTTAACGAAAGCAAGCTTTGTTAATGGAAGAGGAATAAAATGTGACTCCTGACTTGAGTGCTTACATGCTGGTGTCAGCTATGCTTTTTTTTTTCTTTTTTTTTTTTTTAATTAAAGCAGCATTAGGTAGCACATAATAGATTTGTGTGTGTATATATATCATACACGTGTGTATATGCATATATAGAATACTTTTGCTCAAAGAGCGGAACAAGAACAGCTTTACAGCTGCGCTTTCTAGCATTGCAGAAACACTGCAGCCATTCCAGCTGAAGCTTTTGTTTTGGGATTCACAACCTTTTACCTTAATAGTGCCTATCTCTCAGCTCCTTCTCTGGACTGTAGCAGTATGTTTGAGCATGCGTTTTCTCTGAGAAATACATTAGTCATCATTAACAGAAGCACTGACACCAAGCCTAAGTGCCTCTCCACAATGACCAAGTGGCAATCATCTTTCTCTTACACTGTCATTGCTGATTAGGGTTTTCTTTCATGAAAATTTAATTTGTCGGCTTTCTGCAGCTCCTTTTTACATTTCTGCAATAACACAACATGCCAGCAACACTGAAAATGCAGTCAAAGACACTGTAACTGCTTATAGGGGAAGATAAGATTCCAACCGCTCAGCCGTACTCTTGCCTAGTTTAACATAAAGAACGGCCGTGCGAGACACTGTGGCTGCTGACAGAGGGAAAACTCCCATTGAATACCTAAGGCTTCAAATCTCTTGGAACACCTTCTGTCCAAATAATTGAAAAATTTTTCATCTGGAAGACAGTTAGCCAGCCCACCTTCTGAAGCTTTGTTCAATAAGCAAAGTAACAAGATCTAAACAGATTTTCGCAACGAATTGCTTTTGTAACTGCTTCAAATATACAGGTACTCAGGTTTTTGGCTTATACAAATATTTATTAAAGGATTTCATAATCCTCTGATAAATTTCAGCCTCACTTCTTGGGTCTGCGTCAACACTGCTCTCGCAGTTAAAAGGCAGTCACAAAGAAAATGGCTTTAGCTGCTGCAAGCGGCTAAAAAGTTTCAGGCATGTATGATGCTTTGCAGCTATTCAATACACACAGTCTCAGATTCCTGCTCTGTGTAACATTACAAACATTGTTAAACAAGATACCATAGCAATGAGTTATTTTAAGGAAGTTTTTCAAAACATTTACTCTTCTGCTTTATTTCAATTTGTTTAAAGATTTTTTTTTTAATTATAAGCATATGCTATTTTGTTAACATCTGTGCACAGCATAAAACCTGAGTGAATTCCAACTTCTGAAAAAATGCAGATAACTTACATCCCTCGAGTAAAGTAACAGTAGAAAACTTCAGGAGATTCAGATTAAGATACCTGAATTCATTTAACTGGGTTTCCATACAGGTATATTTAAAACCAAAACAAAGCAAACACACAAACAAAACAATTTATTACCATTTTTAAGCTCCCTCGGTATCTTTCAGAATTTAATTAAGCCTCCAATTTGGATCCAGCTCTATTATATTCAGAAATCACCGCTACTAAGGTCCAAGTAATAAAAACTTTGTTCAGCTTCCTACGGTATTAATACCCTGCTGCTGACCAAAAACAGCGTCGGTAGTCAGAACGTAAAACGGTACTGACAGCACTTTGGATTTATAAGAAAGCTTCAGTATCTTTAAATAGTCTCCATATATGAAATTTAAGAAGAGGAAACTAGGAATTAAAAGCGGATTTGGAATGGCAGACGGCGATTGTTGCACTGCCGCAGCACTATAACCTTGATTAAATGCAGAGCAATGCTAAAGTAAAAACAAAGCCCTGCCATGGAAACCTAAATTAACTACTGAAGCAGACCCCTGATGCAGAAAGCTGGCGTTCTGAGCTATTCCACTTGATCTCAAGAAAAACTTTCACTCTCTGGGAAGCGTGGAGGCAAGGCGGCCGGCCAGGCCTGTGCTGGGGCCTTGCTCCCGCACCCTCCAGGTCCCTTGCACAGATGCGGGCAGTGGCCTCCTCCCTCTGCACCCTCGTCAAGTTCAAGTACAGAAGTTTAGCTCTTTGACTCCCCCCTCCACCTCCAAGTCACTTGTCAGGAAAAGGTTGGGCGATTTATCGACCACCGCTGGATGCATACTGTCAGTGCTGAAGGAAATATGAGCGGGGGCTGTCGCTACTGTTCTGGAGCTCATTGATAATGACATACCTGCCTCTGTCACCCATTACCCATACTACAAACTACTTAGACCTAACTGAAAAATCAATAGCCTACTTGCACCGGTTCCTGTGGCTGCCTCCTTTGATTGTCAGCTCCTGTCTAGGGTCAGCACTTACATGAAAGGGGCTGTGACTGCCTGATGCTTTCAGGACAACCTAACGATATGAAACTAGCCAACAGAACAGTAAATTCTGTCCCCTGCCCTCCTCATCAATTAGGCTTTGACTAGGCTTGCCTGTAGAAACCTGACCTTTTAAGTTTAGGTGAATATGGAACTAGCTGAACACACCATTGCCCTCAGCGCTGAGCCAGGAAATCCACTGACAGGTTAAACAAAACAGAAGGTTGTAACTGTCATAATTTGCATTGCACTTTCACGCCAACAAGGGTGTTATCAGTGGGGGCAAGCCCTGGAACACACAGCGCCAGCACCCGAAGTCACTCTCCTCATAAATTTTCAAGCGAAGGGAGATAAAACATAAATTCGCAAATGACCCTGCATTTCAGTCCTACTTTCCTTCAAGTTCACACTCTGGCAACCCACACCAGGCACATACGCAGTTGCCCTTTGTAGATGTGCTGGCACTCAAGTGCCACTTGGAATGGGCTTCTGAGATAGACGACGCGTGAGGGAAAGTTACCTGCCCATGCCTTGTAAGGACTCACGTCCTTCTTCTCCGCTGTGTATTTACATGCATGAATACCAACCAGGATACATGCGCACACCTGTGTTTCAGAGCAGCAGGTAAGTATAGATACTCTAAAAATCCCTGGAGAGCCCTAACTGGCCCTTCTGAGCAGTATTCACTCACACATCCTGGATCTCGGAAGGCCGTTAGCAATGTCAGAATCTCACTGTGGCCACAGCTAAATGATAAATGTTACATTTTGATGTATCTTCCCTCTTTAAAGAATGCTGACAACCATGAAGCAAAGAACGAAAGCATGAAATTTCAGATTTAAAATGAAGGCTGAAGTACTTCCTGAAGTGGAATACAATAGCTTTAGTAACCGTACACAGATTAGAATGCCTCGCTCCTCTTTTCCCCCAAAATAAATTAAAAACTTTATTAAAAACAAATGGAAATACTTTAAAATACTCTCATTAGCGCTTCTTTCTTTTGGAAGTAACATGAATTTTTAAGTAGCGATGGCTTCACCCCTTTTTGAGCCCCTCCTTCTGTTGGCCTACCATCCTCAGTGTAAGCATTCCAGGGAAATACAGACAGCACGTGTGATCAAAACTATTTATCCTATTTGAATACCGGAGTTTCTTCATACTGCGACAGTACAAGCCAGCTCAACTACAAGTTTTTTGAAACTCTGTGAACTCTAGGAATTTTAAATGCTCTTTATTCAGCACACACAGTACCTCTTAATGTACATATACAAACAAGATTTGGAGCAGTAATTTACCTGATGCTTTTTACCCTGCAGTTGAACCTTCCTAACTCCCGCATCTTTAATGTCCTTCCCACAGAAAAGCATGCAGAGGCAGATATAAAAATGAGCTCTTGCGTAAATAAATGACAGGAGAACTGCTTCTGTATGGGTTTCAGATCTTAACGTTCAGTTGCAAATCCTGAAATACTCTTGGAAGCTACTTTTCTAAGCACGCTTTCAATACACGTCAGTCGCTGTATTTACGTTATTTCTGCACATTTAAAAATCAGTACTGAGAAAGGAAAACAGCTGAATTACACAAAGACATTTCTTTTTTATGAAAGCCTCAGATCATATATTTTGCTGCAAAAATATTTGTTGTATGTTAACACTCAGTTGTTCAAAATAAATGCAAAGCAGAAGAAATGCAGCAAAAACTGCTTGAAAATAAAAGTGAAGAAGTCTACAAAAACACTGTTAAACAAACAAAACAGCAGTTAGAATTAATGTTGCATTCCAAACAAACAACAGAGCGAACACTAGTTAAAAATGGTAGACCTAATTGAGTCTGGATGGACCCCTTTACAGACCTAATGCAATGATTAACTATGCATCTGGTAGCATGTCAAGTCCTTTTTGTGTGCCTATCTGATAGTGAAGTGAAAGGGCATGGACAGTGTCCAGTCCCAGCAAGCAAATCATTTGGAAGCAGTCATAGACATAGATCAAAGATTTTTCACTCTATCCAAAGTCTATTTAAACTCAGCAACCCAGCCCCTTGTTGCAGACAAAACCAGTTAGAAAATAAGAAAGACTCCTTGGGATCCAAAGATAATAAAGGAAGATAGAAGGAGAAAATGAAGAAAAGAAACAGACTGGCAGAACCTTGATTTCCATAGGCCAAGACAGCTGTTTTACATCCCAGTTTTATTTCAGATGGTTAAGGAAAAGGAACAATTTCCATCCCTTAGATCACCAAATATTATTTCAATTAAACTATGCAGATGGCTTCTATACATTACTTGAACCGACACAGTTTCCCCTTCCCAGCCACAGGAGACAGCATGTAGGACTATTTTGCACACAGGTTTTTATCTAATCCGTAAGAAAACTAAAAAAGACAGCAGCATATTATCATGGAGAAGTTATTTTGAAATAAAATATGCACGGCAAGATATAAAATAGGAATAGCTAAGATTTGATTCTCTCATTATGAGTAGCAACAACCCCCCTGCAATGATGATATAACTAGTAATAGGCTACTTTTATGCCAGCACGCTACTTCAAAAGGATAAAAGTTTAATATCATGAGGTACAACAAGCAGAAATATAGACAGCTCTAATTCTGCATTTAAATTGAAAAATATTTGAATAAGTCAACAATTATAAGACTATTCCAACAGGAAACATAAAACATAATGAATAAATAAGTCACATTTAAGGAAAACTTGCATGCCTTTTCTACCATAACCATCTTCCACCAACACCAAAATCACCTTTAAATACTGGGAGAGGGGAGAAGCGGGGGGAGAAGCAGAAACAAAAAAAGAGTGACTCGATATATTACGTGCTGCTCAGCAGTGCTACTGAGAAGATTGAGCCCCCTCTGACCCTCCTCCCACAGCCCCCTTTCCCTTTATGAACTGCACTCACGGGCGCTCACTAAAGGGTTGTTACCTGCAGCACGGCTGGCGAGGAGAAGAGTATTTTACATTGCTACCTGGGGAAGTACTTCTAAAAGTGTAAGCATATGCATGAGAAGCTTCTACTTCTGGAGCTCGAAACTGACATTTCTGCATTTCAATTTAAGAATGTTATTAGAGAAGCCTAGATTAACTCGTAAATATCCTTCTCAAGCGAACGAGTGTTACTGCATCCAGCTGAAGATCAAGCTGGCAAAATCCCAGGATGTCACACGCTCTCATACTTTTTAAAATGGACATCATTAACATAACTAATCAATTATTGTTAGTTATAAGGACCAGTCAATACACTGAATTAGGTGAATCCTGCCAGATAAAATAGCACATACCAACAGTATGCAACCACACGCAAACAAAATAAGCAAAACAAAAGGGCCCCAAGAAGTTTTTAAAGAAGAAACTGCTACAAAAGCATTAGAAATGTTCTTTTCTGGTGCCCTTGTTTGATTTTCTCTGATTGTCAACTTACTGAGGGCAAACTTATAAACCTGTGTTTAGTAGCCAAAATAATCTTACAGCTAAAAGTCACAGCTATTCTTCGAGAGAAAAGAGAAGCTACCTTCAATTCAAGATTCAAAGCGACACAGAAAGCCTTCATATGGATCATGGTTAAACACCCGAAGATGAACACATCCACATTTTAAGGAAAGCAGAATAGAGCTCCTTAGAGGAGTAGTTGGAGTTTTCCTCTTTCCCACTCCAGAAAGAAAGCAAAGGGAGACTTAGAAACATGTATAAATTATTTAATTATCACATCATCCAATCTTTGCACTAAAAAAAATACAAGATCTGTACAATACTCTTTGCTGATGAGACACACGAATGACATCTGGCGAATGGAAAACCTCTCCCTCAGTGCGCGCTATCAACTAACTTCATAAACACAGTTCTTAGGAGAGATCAGCAGACAGCAAAGCCAAGCCATGCCTTTAAATAAAAAGGTACATACTGCACACTACTGAATGTAGACAGGATTTTAACCGTCACACCCACAGCAGCCTTTACTGTAACCATTAACCTGTTTTTGCCGCAGAGAAACACAACATGCATTACTGAATCATTTCTTCTCAAATCCATACGTTCCCTGCAGCAGTTCAAGCTCCATCAGCAGTGCAGGAATGTATGAAAATGACAGGCAAAGGGCACTAGCTCTTTTCCCATACTGTTCTTCTATAAATGGAAGCAGAGTTCAACAAAGTGCTTAAAGCCGAGAATGTTTGAAGACTGATCCCCGGCAAAAAAATACCACCATGTTAGGATCCACGAGCAGATTAATTATCGTGTTTTACCACAAACCTGCATCCCTTAGCAGAAAGGACAGAAAGGAGAGCAGCTACTGGAAAATCACAGAGCGCTGCCTGGGTCTTGTCTACAAAGCTGCCACGAACAGAACTGCTGGCTACACATCCATATTTCATGCTCTATTAATAAAAACACTTATTATCCCTTTTGGGAGCACCTGTTCCTGCATTCGCTTTTCCCTCTCCGCTCAGGGGAGAAGAGAGAGAAAAAGGGTAAATTGGGCAGAAACCCTTTAACAGCCTCGTGATTTTGAATAAACTTCGAAGTGACTTAAAAATGAAATGCTGTATCGGTACCACGTGATAGAAACTTCAAAATACACCTTTTAGAATAAAAAGGGTCTGAAATACGTAAAGCAGACCGTCGACAAGCTGCTGGCCAAGCAAAAGCAAGCATGCCACAGCATAACGCACAATTTCTTGCTGAAACTCCGATTTGTTTTCCAGTGTTCTTCTCGTTTTGTTGGTTTGCCTTTTTTTTTTCTTT
>PPHD01024173.1:1525-12215 GCA_002909625.1 Bambusicola thoracicus
TATTTTTTGGCTGACATTTCCTCAGTCTTTCTGTAGTTAAATGCAACAGTAAGTTAACAAGTGAAAAGCTAGCTATAAAAATAAACAGTCCCTTTTATAAAGTCAAAGGATAGGGAAATACATCTTGTTGCTCTTTGTCTACTTCATTTTAATTTGTTTCCCAGAGCATCCATTATTCAATTATTTAATAGCCTGTCATTCTAGAGGTTTATGTGGAATATTTCTTAATTTTTAAAAGAGAATTAAAAAAAATAATAAAAGACTGAAAAAAAGACTAGATTATCACATGTTTAATGAGTATAGTTTCTTAAACTTGGGGAAGCAATATAATTTACAGCAGTTGAAAATATGTTTAGCTTGGAGGTTATTTGCCAGATATTGCACTTCTTCCTGCTCATCATTAATTCCAATTTTGTGGATTTTACTGTGTTCACTCTTCTGATTCCCCTATGGCTGTATCTGTTCTATTCCTAAATAGCTACATTTTTGTTAGTAAGCCTAACCTATGACATCTGAAAAGGCTTAGAAACAAAGCAACATTTCAGACATCAATTGCTCTTGTTTACAGACATTTAGGAGATGATAAAGTACAAAAAAAATGCCAAGGGGTAGTTCCTTCCCTGAAAGGTCTGTTTATAGTTGCTTATTCTAAGTAGTCCCACTGAAATCAGAAGATTTTCTGAAGACTTAATTCAAAAATTACTGTTACTCATGAATCAAGTTAATGTTTATCTTTCTCCCTAAATAACAGTACTTATATATCTGGATATATGCTTGGGGGTAAGGAAGGCAGTTTAAAAAAAGAAAAAAAGAAAAAAAAGAAAGAAGAAACAACCATCATATGTTTAAGAGAGTTTCTCTGATTGAGTTTAATAATTCTTTTTCCTCACTCTGTAATCCCAAACACTAGTCATGTTGATGGATCAAAGATTAAATCAAACAGCTGAGTTCTGACTGTGAGATCATGGAGTGGGAAGCAAGATTGTATACCGATTTGTGAATGCACAGGTGTGGGAGTATCACATATTCACTATTTCACAGATTCATCTGAATTTATTGGAAATAATTAATCATAGAACTATAGAACTGTTAATATTGCTCTAAGATCATCTAGTCCAACTGTTGACCCACCATCACCGTGTCCACTAAGCCATGTCCCTAAATACCATGTCTACTCTTTTCTTGAAAACCTCCAGGGACAATGACTCCACACCTCGATGTCTTTCTTGTAGTGTGGAGACCAAATTGAACATAGTACTCTAAGGTGTGGTCTCACCAGAGCTCACCAGATGCCCAGTGGGGCAATCACCTTCCTCTTCCTGCTGGCTATACTCTTTCTGATACAAGCCAGAATGCTGTTGACCTTCTTGGCCACCTGGATGCACTGCTGTTTTATGTTCACATAACTGTTGGCTAACAATTCTTTCCTGCTATGCAGCTTTACATCCCATAAAGCTACGGGCTATATCTACTACAGGCTACATCTTTTGATCAAAGTGCAAGACCCAGCACCTTGTCTTGTTCAAGCTCATACAATTGGCCTTAGACCACTGATCCAACCTATCTGGATTCATGCCTGTAGCATTCCTACCCTCAAGCAGATCAGCACTTTCTCCCAGCTTAGTATTATCTGCATACTTACTGAGGGTTCACTCAGTTGCCTCATCCAATAAAGACATAAAACAGGAATAGTCTCAATACCAATCTCTGGGGAGCATCACCTGTGACTGACCACCAGTTAGATTTAACTCCATTCACTGTCACACTCTGGGCCTGGCCATCCTGACAGTTTTAACACAGCAAAGAATACACCTGTCCAAGTCATATGCTGGCAAATTCTTCAGAATGCTGTGGGACACAAATTCAAAGTCTTTAGGTAGACTATACCCGCAGCCTTTCACTCATCCACTAGGTGGGTCACTTGATCATAGAAGGAGATGAGGTTGGTCAGGCAGGAGACGCCTTTCATGAACCCATATAGGCTAGGCCTGATCCCCTGGTTGTCCTGCACATGCTGCACGATCGCAACCAAGATGATCTGCTCCATAATCTTCCCCAGTACCAAGGTCAGGCTGACAGACCTGTAGTTCCCTGGATCCTCTTTACTTCCCTTCCTGTAAATTGGTATCACACTGGTTAGTGTCCAGTCATCTGGGAAGTTCCCAGTTGACCAAGACTGTTGATAAATGATGGAAAGTGGTTTGGCAAGCACGTCTGCCAGCTTCGTCAGATCTTTCAGGTGGATTCCATCTGGCCCCACAGACCTGTGGCTATACAAGTGGTGTAACAGGTTGCTAGCAGTTTCCTCCTGAATTGTGAGTGTTAACTCTTCTCCCCATCTCTGTCTCCCAGCTCAGTGGGCTGAGTGTCTTGAAGAAGTCTGGTTTGATTAAGACAGAAGCAAAGAAAGCATTGAGAACCTCAGACTTTTTCTCATCAGTGGTGACATCATTCCCCATTGCATCCAATAAAAGTGAGAGATTCTCCTTGGGCCTTTTCTTGCTGTCAATATGTTTTAAAAAAAAAAAAAAAAAAGTATATATTTAATAATTGCGGCTAGATTAACTTTTTCTGGGCTTCTGCCTTTGTAAGTTTCTCTCTACATATTCTAGCAACATCCTTGTGCTCTTTCTTAGTTTTCTGCCCCTCCATTCAGATATGGTAAACTTTCTTTTTTTTTCCTGGAGTCTCAGTAAAATCTCCCTATTCAGCCAGCCTAATCTTCTTTCCTGCTGGCTCATCTTACAGCACGGGGGGCATCCTGTTTCTGTCCTCTAAGATTTCCTCCTTGAGCGATGTCCTACCTCTCTGGACTCCTTTGCCCTTCGAGACTGACTCCCAAGGGACTCTCCCAACCAGTATCCTCAAGAGTTTGAAGTCTGCCATTTGGAAGTCCAATGCAGCAGTTTTTCTGACCCTCCTCCTGAATTCACCAAGTATCAAGAACTCTGTCATGTGGTCCCTATGCCCAAAACAGCTTTCAACATCCATGTCTCTCACCAGTCCTACTCCATTTATAAACTATAGTTATAGTAGGGAGCTTCTCCCAGTAGGAATTTTTATCTGCTGTTTCAGGAAGTTATTTTCCACAGAATCTAGGAACTTCCTAGTCTGCTTCCTCTCTGCTGTTTTATATTTCCTGTGAATGGTAGGAAAGTTGAAGTCCTCCACAAGAACAAGGGATAGTTGCTGTGCTACTTCTGCCAAATGCTTGTAGAATGATTTATCTGTCTCTTCAAGTTGATTGGTTGGTCTGTGACAGACTTCCACCAGGATGTCATCTTTCCCCGAGATACTTACCCATAAGGACTTGATATCATCATTCCCAGTATTGAGCTCATCAACATCAAAATACTCCCTAACAAAGAGAGCCACCCCATCACCCCTCCTTTCCTGTCTATCCCCTCTAACAAACTTACTGCCTTCCATTACAGCATTCTAGTAATGAGAGGGACTCCACCAGTGACTTCAAACAGTGAAATACAGGCCAGAGACATCAAACAGAATCCAACTGGATTAGTCTGTGATTTCATTTATACTTTAAATTGAACAAACAATGTAGCAGTATAATATTGTTGCTACTAACTTTCACTAATCTGTATCAGGCAGATGCTACCACGAGATACTATTTTGCTTATGAAGGGATAATTATTCAGATCAGAAAATCTGTCTCTTGTGCTCTTAGAATGCCCCAGAGTGTAAAGTCCTGATGAAACTGTGTAGATGCTCAATGAGAGGAAAATCAGAAACATGCTCCATATTTCTGGAATTAAGCCAAACTATTTATATTCTCTGAACTGAGACTGAGATTACTGGTGCTGTACAAGTATTCATTCAGAGGGTGGTTTATGTATAATATAAAGCATAATTTCTAGGCTATTACTGCCAAGTGGGGAGTCTTCCAAAGAATTACATCTCAAATACTGAATTATATTTGAATGGGATGCTTTTCTCTATTATTTCCCAATACATCCATTTTCCATCTTGCCTTTTTAATTAGTGAATATATTGACTGTATATGTATTATTATAATTGCCTCTGCCAGCCTGCATGCTTTTAATTGTTGATAAATTTATTCCATCATCTCTACATAATTTTAGATGGCTACATTTACTGCAAATGCTACTGACTGCTGGAAAATGATATTTCTACTCTGGAGTCTTGGCTGTTTTCATACATATGCTGGGACAGTTAGATCATTCCCTGCTCTTTCCACCTCATCTCAGTCTCAGATGTGTTTTAAACTTTCTGTTGTGTTGTGACTGTGACACACTTCAATAGTCCCTTGGTTTTCTTACTGTAATAATACAAAAGACCCACAAGTAAAATATTTTGCAGTTTTCTGAGTTTACAACTTGGCTTCTTATAGAAGAATAAGCATAAAGAACATTATCAGTAATAGTGAATTTGTCACATTGTCTCACATCATCAAGGTCTAATCATACATTCAATACCAATTTAGATAACACTTCTTTCCATAACTCTTCATATAATTAAGGAGCCACTTTATCAACCATGTTGCTAGGAATGCGGCAAGTATTTCTATTCATGTCAAAGAGAGAAAAAGTAAGAAAAGATTTTATTTTTCTCAGGGTTCCCAAGGTAAATGTTGTAGTTGAAAATGAGAAAACTGTGTTTTTGTCAGGGTTCTTTCAGTGATCTGTACTTTATCTATGTATTCCTCTACTTTTCAGCTGCTGCCTGATCATAGCTTTTGAAGCTTAAGGTTTCTGAGTATTTTGAACTCTGTTCCATATTAATATCATCAGAATGAATCTAAAAGGTTGATTACCATTGTCATGCTAAAACAATGATGTTTAGAACTAGAAGCTAGTTTTGTGTCTGGTTAAAATGTCAGCTTTCTAATTATATTCCCATTATTCCCTATTTTCTGAACATCTTAGCTGTGAGTTTTCCTATGTATACACTGAGTTCTCAGTAAGAATGAATAACAGTTTCTTCTTTTGGCTCCTTAGTGCTATAAAACAAAATTAAGTATTACTTAAAAACTATTTTCCTCCTATTATCCTTCAAAATTCAGGACACTGAATGTGGCAATTTGAAACAATTATTGCCTAAATACAAATCCAAATGGTAACATCCAACAATGCAATCAGTGCCTAATCTTTAATTCTCAGCATAATTAGGTCTTTATTGCCTTGGGCTGGACAATTCAAACAGAGCTATTCTATCTTTCATACTGGCTCGTAATTTATCATTTTCAATCTTCTGTTAAAAATTGCAGCTTCAACTGGATTATCCTTGTACATTTCTGATACTGTGTAAAATCTCAACATCTCATTCCTCTTTCACTGCCTGACCTTCCTGGAAAAAGAGATTAGTAACACAGATGAGTAATCTGTTGTTTTATTGCACATGGGTGTATTTTTCTAATAGCTATGTAAGCTGTATTAGCTTGTAAAAGCTGTGTAAGATGAAACTTTAGCCTGTCTGATAAGAAAAATATTCATAAGGCCTTAAAAAATTAGAAAAGATGAAACTGGTCAGGCCTTTACTCTGATCTTTAAAATTCTGTCCTTAGTGCATAATCAAAAACTTATATATATATATATAATTCTATTTCTTTATATCTCTTAAAATATCTCTTGAAATGGGTGCTAGTCTTTTCTGTAAAAAGAAATGAAATCTAAGTGATTTGAAAAACATTTCTGTTGAAAGTACAACTTTTACTGTCAAGCACAAACCATCTTTCTAAGTGAAACAAAAAAATGCATCACTATGTATAATTTTGATTTACATTTTACCGTTTGAAGTGCTAAAATACTTTCAGATATTTGTGAAAAGATCATTTTAGGGATTGTGTAACATTTTTCAGTTACTGGAGAATTTTAGTAATTAAAATTGTAATTAATTCAACACTTTGAGCCTTTATTTTGATGAAGAATTGGAATATTAAATCATTTGTGAAAGCTACATAAATAGAGTTGATATTTTTTAAACATCATCAACAAAGATTTTCAAGTATTCAGTCACATAAAAACATAGAATTTTCTACAAATTTTATGGCTCGGTCTTCCAAAGATCAGAATTTGCATATTATTTTCTCTCAGTAGTTTTTTCTTAACTTTCCATAAACATATACAATGTATTTAATGATTTAATGCAGTACTAATTTTTGCCAGAAATACTATTGCAATGGTTTGCCTTTTAAAAATCAGGTCCCGGTTGAGTAAGTGGAGTTCTATTTAGTACTGTGTTAATAGCTGAGAATCAAAAGAGAGAGTAATATTTATCTTGCAGTACAAATGGGAAGATGGTTGCTCCTCAAAGCATTATAAACCATTAAGCGTAACCACGAAAAACAGTTTTTAAGAGGAAAGTATGTTTGTACCTAGAAAATTAAGAACACTTTAATGTGCAAGTCAAGCCTTTCTTGATGTTTAGTGTACTTGCATAAAGCCACCATAACATTTAATCACTTGTTTTGTTAGGCCCAAACAATGCAAATTCTAAATATTATGTTTTTGTTTTAATGTTGTTGTTGTTGATTTTTCTTTTTTTCCCGCCTTGCCTGTTATTCCAACATGTCTGTAGATTCAAGATTTTACAGTCACAGTGCCACAGATGTGCACCCAGTGTTACTTCCCTCCTGCCAAGTGTGTCTGGCTGGGAAGTAGAAGAGGTGTTAACATTCAACACACTGTCCTCTGAGGGGCAAAAAGGACATATAAGGTTGGGATGGAAAGGCCCTATGACCAGTAAATTGCCTAGTTCTGGCCTGTGAGTACATGGGATTAGGTTTTTCTCTCATGTGATAAGAGAAGGTCTTCATTCTTCTTATATTCCATTTTGACTTGAGACATTCATGTAAATATTTTGCAATAGCACTGACATTCACATACGTTATGAATTTAGTATATATTGTGTTAACTCTTTTAATTAACAATACTTATGAAATAGTACCACTTGTAGAGGATCAAAAACAATACCACAATTCAGAATGCTCAAAAGAGAAGGTGACCATATGTTCTATCAGTTAATTTACAGAAAATAGTTATTTGCTATTACAAATGTGATTTAGCTGCAGAGAATTTGTTAGGTTTATTTTCTCATCAGGAAACAACTTTGCACTTTGATTCGTTATTCCATGCCAAAACTGACTACCTTTTCTTCATACGTCTTACATTTTTGATATAAGGATGTCCGAGGCACTTGTATTTAGTCTTCATTTTTCTGAATTTGACAGTGGTCAGATGAAAGGGTACAAAAAGGACCACATAGATTCATGAGCAACAAACAATATGGAAAATGAAACATACCTAGAAATATTGTTTTAGTAACTTTGCACTGTCTTTTAACTTGAGTAAAAAAGAATATTTGTACTAGATAACTATGTCATTTCCGAAATGGCATTTTTTTCTCTGACATTTTGACATGTTAGTGCTGCATTTCTTCCTTTACCCTTTACGTGCCCTTAGCTTAATTCAACCTTGAAAGTACTATTGGCATAGCAACTGTTTTGAAGAAAGCATCAGAGTTTCCAGTTTTTCTGCAGTTTAAAGGTTAATTACGCACACTGCCAATTTCTGCAAGCAGCCAGACTTTGTGCACCCTTCTCATGTATAGCTAAAGAGTGCTGTTGGAAGAGTATGTATTTTAAAATAAAACTTGTGAAGTTCCCCTTTTCCATTCAAACAGTATGAACTGTCAGTTTTGCTAACCTTTGTTTGCCTGTCACTATGTTCCCATGATTAAATGTGAAGATTATAATCATTAACTGTGCCGGGGGTTCACTGTGGGTGGAATTTTGATGTGTGGATGACATTCTGTTTATACTATGAAGTCAAAATCAGACTTCATCTCTTCCAGCTCAACACCCGGAGGTCTCTAGGTTAGCTACTAAGGCCTAGCTGCATTTGTGTCACCTGACTTTAATATTAAATACAGCATACATGGCAGATTGGAAGGTATTTTGCTATATTCTTTAATCTCTGCATTTCTTTTTAACTGCAGTAATCTACTGGACACAAATGAACTTGAGTTGACCTGTACATGAACTCGTAAATAATCATTACAATAATAAAAAGGGAGAAGAGAGAAAAAGAGGGAGAGAAGAAGAGAATCTTGTTTAATACACCAAAAAACACTGTTTGTACAGATTTTCTCATTAACTTTTTTTTTTTGCCTGTAAGTTAACAAGCATATTACATTTTTATATGCCTTTTGAAATCAGTCCGTGCGCACCTTTATTTAATATTCCTGTAGGAAAATAAAGAGATTTTGAAAGGCTTTTTTATTTTTTTTTTAAAAACTATCTGTTCAAAATGTATGTTTCATCTAAAAATTTATATATTTTTACAGTTTCTGAAATTCAAACTGCAATTTTAATTGGTATACTGCATTAATATTAGTTTATCTACAAAGTAATAGAATGTATGAATTAACATCATATTGAAAAACTCAGAATAACTTTCTAGATACTGTAAGAAGAAAAGATACCATATTAATTAATTGTTTAGTTTACCTGTTTATTTTACGATGTGACATAAATTTTGTTAAGCAACAACATGTATTATGTTTGCAGTTTTTATTTGTTTAAATAACTTAGAGTTGTTTTTTTTTTATGCTACTGCTTAGTTAGCAACAGTAAACTGCTAAAATTTAACAGAATATAAATGACCAATAAAATATGACAAGCTTTACAAGATCCACTACTTCACTACTTTGATTAACATTAACAGAAAAAATACTCAAGGAAACAAAAAAAAAAACTTCACTTCCTGGAGTTCCTTGATAGCTTACACCGTCTTTTCCTCACTTCCTGACAGGCTTCACAATCAGATAAACACATTTCTGAGTAACACCTGTCTCTGACAGGCATACATGTCATAATCTCAATTCTTTAAGTTTCAGTGCAAATAAATTGAATAGACTTTGGAAGGAAATTTCAGCAGGTATCACAGGTGTAGCTCAAATGGCAGGTGACTTTTGCTGTTTCTAATGAATCACCCTTAGAGGGCTAGAGGGCTTGTTCATCAGCACTTGAACCTCTGATGAACTGTGATCTTGCCTCTAGCTATGCAGACTCGCCTTCTGCATCTGCTTTAAGCTCAGTCAGAAGGGGGCTGAGCAGAAATAACTTCAAACATCCTTGTTGTTGATTTGCAGCAAATTTATATGAGCTAATGATGTTATTCAGCTAAGGATGTAAGGGAAGTAAATGATCTTAGGAAGCTGGAAAAACAAATTCTTATTTGTACCTTTTTTTACTTTGGATAAAATGGTTCTTTCTAAATGTCTTCAGACATCAATACTTCTTCCATGCTTTCTCACACATGAAACACTGTCTGCAGTGGTCAAGTAACTACTTACTATTTTCCCAAATACATTTTGAAAATACACTTCTATATTTATTTTTGAAGAAAAATATACAGTGCACAACAAAGCATGAAGTTTTTCCATTGGCTTTTGGCTTTTATTGAGTCATCTTAGTTTATCCTTAATTTGCAACAAAAAAGTAGAATTCTTTTATGTTTGCATATGTATGCAATTGTATTATGTATCATCAATGGAAAGTAAAATTCTTTTATGTGGCATCATATAAAAAGTTGTAAGTGTACAAAGTGTACGAAGAAAGTGCAGAGAAATAACTGAAATGGGAATGAGTGCTTTTCTGCATGTATATGCGTATATATGTCCATAGGTTATCATAGTAAGGAATACAGGTTTTGTTTTACCTAAGAATCTATAGTGAGGAAAGCCCGTTTTTTTTTTGGTTGGTTGGTTGGTTGGTTGTTTTTTTTTTTTTTTTTTTTTTTATGAGCATGCATAATGCAGGAAGAATATATTTCAAAAAAAATAGCTAATAGAAATCACATCCGAAAAATTCATCATGAGCACTACATCTTTTTATGAGGATTCATTACTGTAAATCTCTGTTTGTATATATCTCAAAACAGAATGCTTCAAATAGAAATGTCATCTAAAGGAAAAATATAAGAAACGTTGTCAACATTTTCCATTCAATTAAATGTAATATTGTAACTTTTTCTTACATTACTTGGAGCTAATTTGAAATATAGTGCTTTCTGATTGATATAATGAATGTAAAATGTTGACAGATGGAGAATATCTCATCAATATAAAAAAAGATTAAGGTAACAGTTTGGAGGCTGTTAAGTTATTAATGATAATAAGAAATGTGTAACCAGCAAAGGTGGAATACCATTTAGCTGTCTTCACAATGGAGTACTATAAAGAAAATTAAAGGTAAAAAGGTTGCACTGAACTTGATTGCATGAATGCAGTATCAGAGACAGATACAGCTCACTTGACATTTATTTATTTAAAAGTTTTGTATAAGTAATTACTTTTGAAATCGAAAACATGCACACATGGGAACCAGCGTATAAATATCTTTAACACAATTTTAAGCTAGAACTTCCAGAGTAAGCTCTTTCCCTGTTCCCCTTTCCCACTTCTCCGTGAAGTCTTTTCAACGCACTGATGCTGAAATAAACTAAAAATGATGCCATGAACTATTTTCCACCATTGTACTTTTATTGGAATCAGGTTCCAGTAAAAGTCAGTGAAAAACATTCTACTGATCTTACTTAATAAACACTGGGTAGAAACTCTTAAAAACCTCAAGGTCAATGTACTTTTGAGTTGCTTAAAGGCTGCATTATTCGGCGACTTCATCAAACCATAAATCCTCTCCTCTCCTCTC
>PPHD01024174.1:0-12214 GCA_002909625.1 Bambusicola thoracicus
GGCGGGCGGCGCTGCGCGGCCGCGGGGGTGAGGGCGGCGCCGGGCCCGGCCGTTGGGGCAGGGCGCGAGGGAGCGGCGGGCGCGGGGCGCCTCGGGGTGTCGCAGCCATCCTACGTCCTTCTGTCCGAGCGGCTCTCCGCGCCGCTCCCTGCTCCGGCAGCTCGGCACCGGGTAAGGGCGTCCTCGGGCAGCGGAGTTCCGCGCGCGGTCTCGGCCCCCTCCCAGGAATGGGTTGAGCGAAGCGGCTGGGAGCGAGCATTAATCCTTTTTATTACCGATGAAGAGCCGCGCTCCCTGACTAAAGCCCTGAGGTGGGGGCGCCCCTTCCCGGCCCGGGGGCCGTCCGGCCCCACAGAGCCGCGTGCCGCGCTCGGGCTGCGCGGTGCCGGCGGTGCGGCGGGGAGTCCAGCGGTGTGCCGCGGTGTCCCGCGGTGCCGGGCGCCCCTCAGCCCGCTGCCTGCCCACGCGCGGCTCCACCGCCGCCTTCCTCCTAAGAAACGAATTGCTTCGGTCTTCTGATCCGGGGAGAAAGTTGTTCCCACAGCTCGGCTCCGAAACGCGTTTCCGAGTTAGACGAGGTTGCCTGAAACAGTGAAACGAAATGCCGCTTTTATGCCAAATACGGGCACAGTTGGGACGCGCTCTGGCTCCTCGGGCTGCTTAGGATAACGAGCACGGGGTAGCGAAGCGTAATTGAGACATCTCAAACGTTTGGTCTCAGGTGCGTTTCTTCGCATCAGTCTGAAGGGCGCGAAGGGGACCCTCGGGAGGCAGCTTTGCAGGGCCCCGTGCCCGCCGTGGCTGGCACCTGCAGACCGCCGTCCTGCCAGCCGCGTCTCTGCCTGAAGGCACGGCAGGGTGCCGCTGTCCGTGCCGTGCCTCCGGAGCTGCCTTCCCTCTGCTGCGTCCCTTCCCCTGCTCCTGGCAGGCTGGCAGCCGCCTCGCCTAAAGCGGAGCGAGGCTCGGTGGCTTGAAAACAGCTTTCCTGCTCTATCAGCCTTCACATCTAGGTCGGGATGTTTTCCTGCCTGGTGTTCTCTCCTTGCTCTAGGAGTGTCCCTCGTTATGTCCCTCGTTAACTCCACAGCGCTTGGGCTCAGATCGGTCCCCTTCCACGGGGCTGCCTCTGCGTGGGCACTAGGGCTGGTGATTCGCTCCTGCGGCCTGACTTCCTCGGGGTTTGAGCCCTTTCTCCTCAAGATTTGTTGGAAATTTCCAAATCGGGCTCCCACACGATGCCCGGGGGCACGGCAGGGCCGCCCCCATGTCTCTCTCTCTCCTTTTTTTTCTTTTAAATACGTGGGAACTGGAGTTGGAAATGAATAACTGCTGAACGCAGCTTTGTGGCGGTGCAAGGCGGTGGATACATGTTGCGTCCAGAGGTGAATGAAGAAAGGTTTTTCCAGGTTGAGTGTTTCTTTAAATTAATGCAGCGGTTAATTGCTCCGAGTGGTTAATTTCTCCCCAGCACCTTGCACCTGCGTTTTCATGCCTCTGTGCCTCTGTGATGATGAAGCTGGGAGGAGAGGAATGGGCACGGAGCTCTGTAATAGCAGCTGGATATTAATGCTGATTTGAATTTGAAACCCTCTATCCTTCTCTGCTTTCTTTGTGGCTCTTCCCCTTTTTACCCTGCCATTAAAATGCTGTTTGCATCATTGCTATGGCTTAAATGTCACGCAGCTTCCGTATGAGGTGAAAAAAGATGAGAAAATCTGAGGTGAGAAAGAGGAGGCCGTTGTGTTTTTGAGGAGAAAAGGTGAGGCCGATCATTCTGTGTCAATTTCCATTGGCTTCAGAGAAGCTGTGCTAGCTGAGGCCTTGCAGATCAAGAGAGAATTTGCCCCGAGGGCTGTTTCTGTACCTGGCTGTGTTTGTTCAGGAGCACCCTAATGATGGATCTCTGGCAGAAACAGCAAAGGTTTTTCGTCACCATTATCGGATGTCGGATTGATCGGGGACTGCCATTAGCTCCTCGTGAGCGCTGCTGAGTAGACAGGGAGCCAAACCGCTGCCAGACCTCTGTGCTGGTGCCAGGGCATGACTTCAGCTCTTTCTGGCAAGTTTTCTTACCATTGCTTTGTGCTCAGCCAGCGCCTTGCCTTGTTCAGGTCTATCTCAGTTTCCATTGTGAGGCATCTCCTTGTTTTGGTTTGTTTCGTAAGTCCCCAAATGTTTTTGGAGTAACTTAAATGCTTTCATAAAACATTCTTTGTTAGCCTGCATATGAAGTGCAGTCATTTTTCTCTGGCAGGTATAAGGGAAGTGAAGCTGACAGGTGCAGCTTGTCAGGATTGTGCCTTTTACAGAAGTTGGATTCCTACCGGGGAGTTTGCTGCCATCGGCAGTACCTTTGTTTGGTAGGTGGCAGTGTGAGAAACAGAACGGTTGTGATTCCTGTTCAGCTGCTTCGAGAGGGAAGCTAGAGATGTAAAACCTGCACCAGCTGCAGAAAGCTCTGTCTGGTGCTGGGCAGTTCTCTCTCTGCTTAGTGTGCTCGCACTGGTAAGCCTGGGTGCTGAAGTCAGCGATGGGCGGCAGCTTCGTCAAGCTGATGGCTGTCGTGCCTGCACTGCGCCTTGCTTTCGGTGCAGCGGGCAGTATGCGGTCACTGACCCGAGTTCCCTGTTCGTTGCTGCAGGCTGTGAAGATGCTCCGCTGGCAGAGTAGTGCGTGAAGCAGCGTGACCCATGCTCCAGGCAGCCCCGCGGAAGTAGCGCTCTCTCCTCCCGGAGAGGCCTAACATGCATGTTATGAATTGTCTCTCCCTGGCCAATGACAAGGAGAATGGAGCTCTCTCGGTGGCGGCAGGATTGATGAGCGAGGACTCGCCGGCCGCCTCCCCGCCACCCCCGCCGCCATGCCCCCCAGCAGGGGCACCCCCTGCTCCACCGCTTCCCCCACCGCCCCCACCACTGCCAGGGCCCAGCCTGCCGCTGCACCCGCAGCTGACCAATGGGCACGATGGCCACAGCAGGAAGAAAAGGATGCGGAGTTTCTTCTGGAAAACCATTCCTGAGGAACAGGTCCGGGGCAAAACCAATATCTGGACAATTGCTGCGAGGCCACAGTACCAGATCGACACCAAGACGATCGAAGAGCTCTTTGGGCAGCAGGAGGAAACCAAGCCGCCAGACCCGAGGAGCCGGTCCTTAAAAGCTTCTTTTAAAGAGACTAAAGAGGAGGTAAGAACCAAGGAAAAATCTCTTTTGCACAGATGTAACGCCATATCTGGTGTGAATTCTGTCTGGCCTTTCTGTCGTAGTTCGTTCTTACTGCAAATGTGTTGTGGTTTGAAGGGAAGGGGAACAACAGGGAGGATCAACTCTGTTCTTGGTGGAACAGATCTGTTCTTCAGAGTGCTAAGTGTGTTTTTAATTGTAACTGGGTAAGTGCTGCCGTCTGGTCTCCTGTTTAAGTAAATGGAAGTGAAAGGAGCTGAAGGTGCTTGTATTTGATTTTTTTTTTTTTTGGAGAGCTGTTGAGTTTTTGGTGTGATGTGCGTGTTGCAGTCCTTCTCTTCAGCTCTTCGTAGAAAGGTTGAAAAAGACCTCTTAGATCATTTAGTCTGACCCTCAACCCATCACTGTCATGTCATGCCCACTAACCGTGTCCCTCAGTGCCACAGATGGCGCTTCCACAATGGCTGTTGCAGTCAAATGCAAAAGTGTGAGGCAGGAGGGAGGAGAGTCCAATGGCAAGGG
Organism: Bambusicola thoracicus; assembly: GCA_002909625.1. Lineage (NCBI taxonomy): Eukaryota > Metazoa > Chordata > Aves > Galliformes > Phasianidae > Bambusicola > Bambusicola thoracicus. The sequence goes on from PPHD01024174.1 coordinate 3,705, forward strand.
CTCATGTTATGTGTACTGTATATGTCAAGAGGGGAAGTACCGGAATCACAACAAGGAAGTAAGATGTAATGCAGCGGTTAAGGGAATTTGCTATCTAATTGGGATAATTGTAAAGTTTCAGTTTTCATAAATGTAGCCTTCCTGTTAGTGAATGCCTTATTGCACCTACTGTGCTTTCCTAGGACTAAGAAGTAACCTTCTTGACTTTGCAGCGTGATCAGAAGACAGTCACTGCTTTCTGGTCTGGTAGGAAGGGCTGTGTTCCCAATGCTTGCCATTCAAATGCTTCACAGCGTGCTGAGAAGTGACTTTTCTAGCTCCCAAATCCCGACTTAGGGACAGCCTCTTTGTGAAGGCTGAGCCGGATTGTCTCGAGTGATCTTTCTGCAAAGTAACAGGGGGATAGAAATGTAGATTTAATCACAGATGTGTGTTTCTATGCATGTTTGCTCATAAACAGAGAGCAGAGGGCACAGGATTAATAAGCATGACTGTTTTTAGTGAAAAAATAGGGCCTGGTATCTTGCAGAATTTGGAAGATGGCAAAATAATCAGTAGGGTTAGGTGAGAACCTGGTGTGCTGATGATGTTCCTGTTGTACACAGATGATAATGGGAGATTTAAGCAGGCATGTGTACTGCAGCCTCTGCAACCCTGACATCAGGAAGAGGTAATTGTGGCCATCACCAGAGGTAGTCATTAGCCCGCGTGCTGTGCTCGAGATGTGTGTATCTTGGAGTCAGGCTGCGGTGAGTGGACTTCCTGCACTGCGTGTGGATGTACATCCATCCGTGTGTGCTTGCTGTGAAGCACCTGCCCTCCTCCAGGGCTGACATGTGCTGAAGATCTATATTAGAAATGGTAATAAATTTCGTTAACTGAATATGGCCTCTGGTGTACAGTAGTTGGGACAGAGAAAGCCCCGGTGTGCTCCAGAACTTGTGTACAGCTTGAAGCTGGGGGCTCCTTGGGAGGAGTTAGAGCAAAACATGTGGTTTCCAAGGTCGGCCCCGTGGAGCCAGACCCCTGCCTTGTTACAAGTTAATGCTTTTCTGCATGCATCCAGGGCTGATGCAGTGGACCCAGGCATGCATGTGGCCTGATGTCTGCCCGACCCGTCGCAGGGCTGCTGCTGGCAGATGGCAGGCAGTGAGGCAGAGGATTTGCCTCTCGGCGCTGATTGTGCTGCTGAAGTGACAAAGTGCTCAGCTCCCTTGTCAAGCATGCCACAACAGCGTGTCTGACAGCGATGAGCAATGCCTCGAGTGTTAATGGGCTTTGCAGTGCTAGCAGCTTAGTAAGGAGGGAAGGAGATAATCCTGAAGAGCCATGTGTCACTGCAAGTGTGGAAGCACAGCTATGCAACAGCTTGCATGCTTCATGTTACTGCAGTCATCATTCGGCACCATTATGGAGATCGGAGCAGAGACATTGCTTGTGATTTCTGTCATCTGGCAGTGCTACGGTGGTGACCCTGGGTTCACTGGGAAGGAGCTGAGGTGAATGTGGCATCAGTGTAATCTTGTGAGCAGAGCATTAATGCAGGAGGTGGTGGTTCTGCTTTGGGTCATGTCACTGGCCTGACAAGGGAAGGCGGAGAAGGTGTTTTGTCTCAGCACCTCTCGTTCTGTGTAAAACACATTTGATTTTAGATAGTGTTTTATGGCCTAGCAATGAAAAATGTTCTTCAGAGATCAAGAGGGGATGTCTTTAAACAAAAAGAGAGGAGGTTTAGATTAAATGTTAGGAGAAAGTTCTTTCTTCAGAGGACAATGAGGCCCTGGCACAGCTGCCCAGAGAAGCTGTGGTGCCCCATCGCTGGAGGCACTCAAGGCCGTGTTGGATGGGGCCTGAGCTGGTGGAGGGCAGGCCTGCTCGTGGCAGGGGTTGAGGCTGGGGGGGCTTTGAGGTCCCTTCCAACCCAAGCCGTTCTGTGATTAGTCTAGTTGCCATAGTATGTCAGCTGCGAATTTTCACATGCCTAAATTGAAGAACACTTGGTTCCAAAGCTGAAGAAAACAGTGTCTGTCCAGCGTGATGCACCTGTGCATGGGCAGAGCCTCTGCTCCCCTGGCTCCTTGCTCTTTGTACAGCGGTGTCCCTTCAGTGAGAGCAGTGAGGATGGACTCTGCAGCCAGTGCTGAGGGCTCCCCTGGAGGCAGAGGGGATACAGGTTTCATGCCTCCTGCAGAGAAGTTACGCAATGGTGGGCAGTTCTGGAAGAAGCCCTCCCATGTAGGACCTTACAGAACTGCATGCCCTTTTAGTTCCTCACTCCCCAGCGTTTTGCACAGGCAGATGACATACCTAGTTCAGGTTTTGGAATCCCAGTTCCGGAGGCTCACTACTAAACATCATCATTACAACAGAAGCCTCTTTGAGATTTGAGACTCCTACAACTAACTCCTACAACTCATGCTTTCCTTTCCATAAACAAGCCTTCCCCGAACCCTTAGGAGATTAATTAACATGTTTCCCTAACTAAGAGCTTAATTTGACCCTATGGTTTCACGTAATTTGAGTCTGAAAAACAGGGGATGTAGAATTAAGGTTACACACCAACTGCAAATTACTTTCCCCACGGTTGGGAGCGGTGCAGCACGTGCTCTCCCATGCTGCGGCTGGCCTGGCAGTGGGGGGCAGGAGGGCTAGTGGCCACCCAGCAAGCTGCACTGCCCTGCGCCAGCCCTCGGCTCCAGTCTCCTCATCTGTGCACTGCCTTTGGTGATTGTCGGGCTCTCTGTGAGCAGGTTTAAGTCTGCTGCTTGGTACTGTGCTGTTGGGGATTTTTGTTTGTTTTCAACTGGGACAGTTTTCTGCTATTTGTAGTGTGATTTGATGGCTTGCAGAAAGGTCCGGCGAACTGCAGAGCCTGGGTGCTGGCACCACGCCTGAAGGTGCATATGAACAGGAGGTAGGAGTAGACTTTCTCAGAAGCTGAGGTCACGTTTGAAGGGTAAAAAGCACTTGGGAGGAAACAACGTGCAGGCAGCCTTCTGCAAGGACAAATTGAAATGGAGCTTCGGTGGGGAAGTTTCTAAATCTGATAGGCAACACGTGCTACTGAACGTGAGGTGGAAAGTGCTGTGTTTTTGTGCACGGATAGGAGCATGTGTTTATGGTGTACCTGCTGAGTTCCCCCTCACATCGTCCTCACATTCCCATCTGGAAACTCCTGGAAGACAGTGAAGTAATGTCAGCTTTTTCAAACACTGGAGTATGTACCCAGAGCAAAAAGGCTGATGAGTCCTTGTGCTTACGGTAAAGACAGTTCTGACACGTTGTGCTGCTAAGGCAAGTGCAGCTGTATGTGTTATCATCTGTTCTTTGTCTTCAAGAGAAGACATGAAAAAATTCTCTGGTTGGATTTGAGGTTGTCCCATACAGCTGAGCTGTGTCGTGGAAAGCAGTTTTCCCAGGAAATGGTTAGTGTGGTGGTTGGTGACTGCAAGTATGCACAGAAGATTAATTCTGATGATGCTTAAGAAGCGAAAACCAAGCCCAAAGCTAAAATGACAGTGGCAGAACTTGCAGGCTTAAACTAGTACCGGGAAATCAGAGCATTTTCAGGGAGCAGAGCAATTAGAGGCTGGGGCTGCAGAGGTCACTGAGAGGTCCCTGCATTTGAAAAAAGATTAGAATACCGCGAGGGAAGAGATAGCTGAACCTGCCCTATGTAGGGGGCTTTCCTTAATGATCTGGGGCCTCTCAGCTCCCAAGATAAGAAGAGAGTAAACCACAATCTGTCCTCTTATCTTTACAAATGCTAAAATTGAAGGGTTTCAGGCTGGCAGTTAGCTAATTGAAACTGTTCTAGTAGAAATCATCTAATGAAGTACTCTCGTGTTTCCTGTGTTTTCCAGTTTCAAGAGAGAGGAAATTCCAGCATTCTGGAAAACTTTTGAATTAGGTTCACTTACTTGCAGCAGCTAAGGGGCCTGTCTCTTAGGTGTACGCCATAGCACGTTAGGGATAGCACATGAACCATGCCTACATTTTCACTGACACCAGCTGGCTGTGGGCCGGTTCAGTTCCTTGAGGTTACCAGCTTTTCATTTACAGGCTTCTTTCTAAGCCTTACCCTGTCACAGAGGTCAAAGCACCTTTCTGCTTGTCAGAACCTCAAACATCATGTGAGCCCACCAACAGTCTCCGACATCTTTGTGTACCGAGTTGATTTATTGTAGCAGTCAGGTGGTACCGTCAACATAAAACAGTGCTCTTGTCCTCCTAAACCTCATGACTTTTGGAGCTGTTGCCACAAAATAGCTGTGGCCGTGTTAAACTTAAGGATACTATTCTCTAGAAGTGGCTTACATCTCAGGTTTTTAGATGTATGCTTTTGGAGTAAGAAAAAGTCTTTTTCTCTGGTGAATCTCTAGTGTGGAGGGAGGCTATTTTATTGTGGGCTTCTGGTTTCATTTTGGATAAAGCAATCAGATGTGAATGTCATCTGTCTGAGGTTTTGATTCAGCATTGAATGATTTATTTTTCTGTTTTGTGACTGTTCATCTGAATGAAATCAGGGGTGTTTGGGAAGGTCCGTCCTCATATTTGTTGCATAACCTCTGAAATACAAGGATTTGGGGGTGTGACACCAGGTGACTGTGGGGCCTTCAAATTCAGTACAGCGTATTATCTGATCAGCAATGTTTCATAGGTGCAACATTATGAAATAAGCAGGGTTTTGCTATGTAATGAAATAGAATTTGGTTCCTTCCTTCTGTCAATGTTGCTATGCTTTTATATTTTGCATGAGAAAAGGTATTGTGGGTGGGCAGTGTATTTCCCAGGTAAAAAACCTGGTTCTGTAATACACGGCCTTTGTTGCTTAGAAATCACTCTGTAGTCATTTTGCTTATGATTTGATGATAACCATGTGCAATTATCTGTTGCATTTTAAGGAATGACACCTGCACTGTGTGCTCTTCTCTTACATATTGGTTGATTAATCTCTTTTTCTCTCTCTCAGGTTTCCATTTTGGATGCAAAACGAAGTATGAACATTGGGATATTTCTCAAACAATTCAAAAAGTAAGATCTGTTTTTTTTTCCTTGCTGTTAGTGCAAACTAATGTGGAATTCTTTGTAGTTGTCATCAAATGTACAGTATATTGTGCTCTGTTCTTACAGAGTTAGTGGTTCTTTAAGAGTTGTCCTAAGTAACTACATCTCATCATTTGTGTGCTAATATGTTTAGCTTTGAGTGCCTTTATAATTTAGCCCCAAACGCTCAGATTTTGCTGTTGTTAACCAGTTGAAGTGAGTTTTCAGGTGCAGTTAAGTGAAACTTACATATATCTCCTGTAATATTGCATGAAAGCTTCTTTTCATTGACTTTATTTCATTATAAGGAGTTAATAAAAAGGGGTTTTTCCTGGTTTCGACTGCGACAGAGTTAAAAGAGAGGTGAGGATTTTTTTTAAGGGTAAGCTGTTTCAATGCTATCTTTATTCACTGTTGTTACCCTTTAGTAAAGGCATCACTGAAAGCAGCGTTAGAATAATAGTACTGTGAACACTGTTACTGATAACCTCATTATAATCCCTTTGAGTAGCACAGGCATGGGTTGTTTTTTTCAATTTATGTGACTATTGCTCTACAAGTGTTAGAAATGTGAATGTTTGATTGTTTTTTCAAGGTCTGCTGAATCCATCATTGAAGATATTTATCAAGGAAGAAGTGAGCCCTATGCTTCTGAATTGCTGCATGAATTCCTTAAATTATTACCAGAAGCAGAGGAGGTAAATGATAGTTTTACATAGAGCTTATTTTCTTTGCAGAGTTCTATTGCCTGGCATCCCAACATGACATGTTTTATTTTAATGTAAAGTCATCTTGAGTTCAGGTGTAGGAAACCACCAAATGCCGAGGTTTAATCTTCATTTTACACTTGGTATGGAAGTTGCAGCACAGTTGTTCCCTTCGCATCTAGTAACTTCTCCTACTTTTGAGTTGCTGCTTAAAGAAAGTACTGCTGAGGTATTTTTGTTTCCCTGATGTTCCTTTTGAGCTTCTGTCCCTTAAATATTTTACCAAGAATTGGAATGCTCCTGGGTGCAGAGCAGAAAACTCAGAATCAAAGTATATCCTAATGCAAACAAATTTAAGCTTCACTTCTTTGGCATCTGCCTTACGGTTCCCTGTTGCAGTGCCTATGAGCTGAGTATTGTTCTCTCTTCTGATTTGCTGCTTGTTTGGTGTATATGGGATCTCTTGCCTCCTTGGCCTGGATCATTGGGTTCCAACAAGTGCAAAAGGCTTCTCGTCTGTGCAGCACCCATAGAACTTGCTAACGTTGCATGGTGCTCCAAAGGAGACCTGGTAGCAGACACAGAATCATCAGCAGCACCTTCTGCTCTGTCCCCAGGCCATGATACCGCACAGATACAGGTGCTGCTTTCTCCCCTCCCGGTCCCGCCCTTCAAGCCCATTCAGTTGGCTAAGGAGGTGAAGCCCTGCTTAATGATGCACGGTTCCTTGTCTGCTCATGTGTTTACACTGACCCATTAGTACATACTCGAGAGAAATGTATACCACAGATGTGAGAAAATTAACATTAGAATTGCTTGAATGCTTCACATCAAAGCAGTGACTGAAACCCGGGAAATTGCTAGTTAACATCCACACATAGATCAACCTCAGTGCACACACGCTTTAGCACTTCAAGGTCATACAGTCCAAGCAGTGTTTCCTCTCTGCAGCTGCAAATCTCAGATCCAGTCTGACTAGCGATCTGAACTGACAGTGATCCAAACTGTCTAGTGTATTGCCCTAAATTGAGCTGTTTTTGCAAGGAATCTTATGGCAAAGAAAAAAGTGTTATGTTGTTCTCTTAATGTTTTTTGTTTGCTTGTTTTTTGTTAAAGTTGGAGGGTATCAGCAAGTATAAATGTAATCTGAAAAAAAGAGTGAAAGTCATTTTGGGAGTTCAAACCGTTCACCCTTTCCCCTTTGTTTGAATTTCAGTGCATATTCCTGTATTTAAACAGTTTATCTTCTTCCTCTTAAAGAGGTAGGCAGAGGAAAACAGTGGAGCTTAAGAGAAAGTGTCTCCTAGTTAATTGTGTTTTGAGCAAAATAGACTGAAAGGAAGGTACATTTTCTTTTCCTCTTTCTCGTTTAGAGTTGGTTATTATTTTTAGCACAAGTAGAAAATGATTTGATGCGTGCTCCAATGTGATGTAAGTGTTGTATTTCCTATCAGGTGATTTGACAACAAGCCTCCCCATCAAGATAGTGGGACCAGAGCACTTCAGAAGTGCTTTTACGGAGACACTTGATAAATGAATAGAAGAGATTTTGTGGTGTAGGGGAGTATGAGAAGTCACAGGGCATTAAGTGTTAGATTTATTGCTGTTCTCAAGGGAAGGCTGAGAAGAAGTTTGTTCCCTGTGTGCAAATATTTGTATTGTATTTAATAAGTTCCATGCTTCAGAGATCTCTAACTGTCAGGAAAAGGAAAGACCCCCTTCCCCATTGTTATTTTCCCTGCAATTGTTTCACCGGCAGCTTTCACTGCTTTGAGGAAAGCTCTGTGAAGCACCACAGCTAGAGCTGGGGAAGGGCAGGGAGATGTCCTGTGATGGACTATTGCTGCTGTTGGAATGGAAAGATGTTTCAGTGCAACTGCAGTTGCTTGAAGAGTAAATGGGCCCAGTAGCTCATTTACTACTTGTGGCTTCTGGAGTTTTAGTGTAGTCAGTTAAAAAAATCCTTCTCTTCAGGTGCCTTAGAGCTTTAATTGATTGTCTTTCTTGTTGTTTTGTTTTGGTTTTTTTTCCTTCTAAATTTATTTTCATTGTTCTTCTTGCATGCTTCCTTCTTTTTTTGTGAGTTTATTATCTGCTTCCTAATCTGAATTCTGGAATACTTAATCTCCTGAAATACTGTTTAATAGTTTATTAAGGGGAAGGCATTAGAATGATACATGCAAGGAAATAATCCCAAATCGCTCAAGATACCGGATGAAGAGGTGCTATTTGTTCTGGTGTTCCCTATCTGGTTTAATAGTTCCCCAGTTCTTTTTAATCTAGCAGTCATACCACATGACGTAGCTTTGGCACAGCATTGTCACTGTTGTCCTACTGCTGGCATGTCCTGCAGAGGGTTGCACCTGTTCTCAGCCAGGTGTCTCTGGGATTACCTGTGAATACTTACCATTCTTTTAAAGACCTGATCTATTGTTGTAGGAGTTGAGAATTGCTATGAGCAGAGCTCACAGGCAGACAGATAGCTTTTATTCATTAACCAATTCTAAACCTGTCTTGGTGTACCATGGATGTTCTTTTGCAGTTCCCCTTTGCATACTCCTCATTTCAGCAGCTCAGCTATTTACAGTCACGTTTCCCAGCAGCACGGTTGTCTTGCAGGTTGGAATGAGATCGAAGTACCCCCTGCCAGGCATATGGTCCACCCTGATAGCTGTGTGTTTGGAGCTGTCTTCTTTCTTTTATATGTTACTATAAACGTTTGGTCTGACAAAGTGAAAGCAAAGAGGGAGGAGCACC
>PPHD01024175.1:0-12214 GCA_002909625.1 Bambusicola thoracicus
ATATATATATATATTCGAAAATGTTGGTGCAAGATTTGTGGTGCACTGTACTGACTTGAAATTTGAAGAACTGAGCATGTCCTTCTCAGTAATGATGCGTGCCCTGTCTGATTTTATGTACATGTGTTCAACAAGCCATTCTGTACTTCTTTTGTGTTTAAGGAGCATAAAGGGAAGACTGTATGATAGACTGTGACATGTGGCTAAGGAAAAAAGGACAAATCAGCCTGCCAGTTCACTTCAAAAGATGTGTCCATTCTCTGTATCTCCAATAGCTATGGATATTGGAGATGTCTGTAGATATCTTAAAACAGCTTGTGTTTTCCTTCATGTTTGGTAGTGGTGCAGTTTGAAGGATGCCTGGCATTGAAACCAGAAGAATTCTCTGTATGTAAAAAAAAAATGCTGAGGCTGTCATCCTCTTGCTTCAAAACTTGCTCAGTTTTTTTTTCAGTGAAGTAGAATACAGTAGAAGCTTACTTTTAAGCCTCATCTGATTGTTAAGTCATCACACTTCGTAGATTAAGTACAGATGTCAATATACTGGATATTCGTGAATATAGTGAAAGGAGATATTCCTGAACTGACTGAATTTTGTCATCTGCCTGATTTTGTAAGCCTTACTGACAGATATTCCTAAACTTATGGTATTGATTCAGTAATTCCTTTTACAGGTGGAAATTTCTTGTGCTCATTTTCAACTCTTACGTCAGATGTTGCAAACAGTCACAGCCAAATAAAAAAGAGAATAAATAGCTTTTTACTAGCTAACAATTATGAGAACATCTCCTTTTGTAGTCTGACATTTATTGTGCAAAGACTGCAGAGCAGGTTTTTCAATCATCCCACTTCATAATGTCACTTAAACCACTGAAGCTGTTGGGATACATGTTATGATGGAAATAGTAGCATGGGGACCCAATTCAGCAGTCATCCATTTTGATTGCAATATTCAGGCAGCCAAAGTCAATGGGTTTCCAGAATGTTTTAATATTAACAGGCTGCCATACTGAATAGGAATGGATTTATGCATGTGGTTATTTCACGCGCTGAGTTTGAATTTAAGGCTGGAACAGTTCTTCTAGATGCGCAAGCCCTCTCTATTTGCACTGCTATTACAATCTGAGTGATAAATATATTCCTATGTAGTTGCAGCATTAATTATATATTTACCTGAAATTATTGGCCCCAAAACAGAAGAAAAGTAGTGGTCAGTTAACAATGACCTTTGTGTCAGATTCCTTTTCTGTTGTCTGTAATGTCCAGGGTTCTTCAGTCACTCTGAACTCTAATATTAAATATTTGAAACAGTAAGTATGTCAGGCACCAGCAAGAATTTATACAGACCCCAAAGATGAGAATTTTCATGTGGAAATTATTTTTCTTCTGTTGATGGGTAACCTCCTGATATCATCCAACACTCAGATGCTCTCAAAGGCCTGGTGACAGTTTCCTGTCAGAGTTCCAGCCCATTGTCTGTCTATTATATTCCTGTGCTAGCACTGTAAACTGTCACTGAAAAGCACTTAAGGCAGGGAAGTCCTTTAATGAGAATTTAACCTGAATCACACTGTTCATGACCACGTTGTCTGCTTAAATGCCATGAGTGAGGGATTAGAAGATTTACACTGGCTGTTGCTTTTCACTCTATGGTCGAAATAGAACTGGTTCAAGAAGAGTAGCAGGAAAAGCAGTTAAGCCACCTGCTAAAGTCGTTGCTTGGACCAAGACTTGCAAGGCAGCTTCTCAGAATTCACTGCATACTTTCATAAATGATATTGTGTTGACATTCAGTTTCTCAGAAGTTCCAAGTGTTCCTTGGCTTTGCTTTGGGCCTCGCAGCTATTTGCAGCTCCTGCAGAACTTTAAAAGCTTTCCACGGGGACTCTGTGTGTACAGTTCATGCAAACCAGTTTGAGACTGTGAACCCTCTGCTCGTACTTTAATCACACTGCAAATTTCATTTCTATTGTAATGCTACTTGAACTTCTTTATTTTCCTGGTAAAATTCCAGCCTCATTGCATGGTGCTAGCAGTGAAAAATTTTTGCATTCTGAGCCTTTGGTAAGAATCATAGAAGAATCACCAAGGTTAGAAAAGACTTCTGAGATCATTCAGTCCAAGAAGCTGGTGTTGAGAGGAAAGATGGGTAGTTTGAGAACTACTCCATCCACTTGTATTGTGATATACCTGGTCTAGTAAATGGGGAGGTTGGTGGCCCTGCCCGGCAGGTGGGTTGGAGATTCATGATCCTTGAGGTCCCTTCCAACCCAGGCCATTCTTTGTGTGCGTGTGTGAAACTTGTAACAGTTTCAAAGACAAACATATCTGTTGAAAAAAATGGTTAAGTTTATTCTTGGCAGTACAGCTTTTTTTTTTTTTTTTTCCCCTAGTATTTAATGATAAACAACCCAGTGCTCTTCTGAATTATTTCAGTTGATGATAATGGGACACTGATAGCTGGGGCTTTAAGGCAGTGGCTCTTATTTCTGTTGTGGTTTCTTTTGGTTACTCTTTCTGTGTATGACTGGATATGGTATGTGATGCAGTGTCAGCCTCTAAATAGAAGTATTAAAACTACTGATTTCAAAGTTCAATGTACTGTAGAAGAAATGTCTGGACCAACTCTACTGTTTCATCCAACAGCTCCACTGTGTCTTGAAGCTTTGATTTTCCTTTAGACATTGTAGTTTCTTACTAGATCTAGATTCACAACTAGTGCATGCCTCATACATTCCACCTGTTGTAAAGCTAAGTACCTTTACAGCTTTTTAAAAAAATCTGCTTTTCTCCTTTCTACAGAAAGTGCAGCTGGGATTTTGGGTGTGGGAGCCCTTTTTTTTTCTTCTCTCTCCCTTCATTTTTTTTTTTTTTTTTTTTTTTCCCAAGTCAAAATGGTCTGTGTATGGTAACATTAATTGGCAAACGGAGAAGAGCTGTATTTTGGATTCGTTGTTTATAATTCCACCATCTTAAAAGCTACTTTTTCCATTCTCATCTTTCTGTCAAAGCCACTGTTTTTGACAGTACCTTGTATTTTCCAGGGCAGCCAGTTCCTTTTTGTAAAAAGTATTTTGGGATTGGAAATCGAAGTGTCATTGTCGTACATTCTTCCTTAGCTGTTATTTGTTACCATGTTAAAAAGAAACAACAAACAGAGAAAAAAACAAACACCAAAAAAATCCCTGAAAAGCTCTGCATAACAACAACAGAAAAAGCACTTCTCTGATCTTTCAACACCAAAGAACTGAGTTATGTGAGTAACTTGGAAATTTCTTTCAATCGTACTTAAAGAAAATAATCTTAGCTGGCTGATTTTACTTGCTAAAAACTATTGGATGCTTTCTGACTTTGCTCTCTGTATGTAGGTAATAATTTTGTGCAGTAAGTTGTAAGAAATACGGTAATCCCAGTGGCACATCATTCTTGATATGGTGTCACTGAAGTCAGTGTAAATCTTTTTTTTTTCTTTTTCCAGAAATGAATTGGCAAATATTGCTCTGGATGCTGTACATTCTTATAAAGTTTAATAGGGTGGCTACTATAAGTATTTTACAGCTTAAAACAATATTTTACTTTTTAGACCTGCCTGCTGGCTTGGAAATCTGAACCTGTGTTTGCACTGAGAAGCCTGAATGTAAGGAAGGGAGAACTGGTCTTTGCAATAACCTCTGAGTAGCTCATAAACTAAAGCTGAGAGTGCCTCAGCCCTAGCGCCAGCATACCACCCACAGGGATTAAGATTGGTTAGCCTAAGTGTATCCACTTAAGACTGCTAGAATCTACTGAAGTAGGGGTGCATTAGGATAAGTAGATAAAATTGTGCAACTCATTGCGGAAGATGGCTGATTGGTCGGGTGCAGGCATGCTTATATTGCTTTTATATTTTTGATAGAGATGATGTGGTCGTTAATTGATAATTGTCTAATTAGATTTAAAGGTAGAGAGAGACCCTGAAAACATTAACTGTGTGCCTGTGGTATGTATCTCCTTTAATAAATAACAAGAGTTTGCACTTATGTAACAGAATGCCTTTCATCTGAGTGACATGGACATGAAGATTTAAACAGGTCGGGAGTTGTACTACACTTCAGTACAGGAGGACCTGAGCTATATTGATTCTGAAATTGACTCAAGGTCATGCAGAAAGTCAGGATCAGAATTAAGTTTTAGAGCCTAGACAATTTTCTTAAAATTTTACATCAGGCTGAATAAAAATAGCTATTTTCCCTTGAGAACTGAGAAGAGCTGTACGAGTTATTTCTACCAGTCTTGATGCTGTTGTGCTGCTGCTGACCAGTGGAACTGTGTGTGGGGTAATACCTTATAGGGCTGAAAGCTTCCTTCTCTGTAGTAGTTCAGAGTAGTTTGTTGTTGACTGCAGTGTATCTACGATCTCACCCAAATGTGAGTGTGGTTCAGTAAGCTGTCTGCTCTGTGTTTTTCAGAAGCTACTACTCCACTTTTAAGGTGAACATAGAATTATGAAGCATATCTCTTGAAACGAGGAAGATTGTTTCCAGAACCACAGTATCCAATTATTTTCCATGATGCTGAGGAAGCTTCCTCTACAGAGTGCATTCAGGTGAACGGTGATTTTGAGTGCTGTTCTGATGCACTTTGTTTCTCAGGCATTTTTAGAAAAGGAAACACAAATTAACTACATGTACAATAAATAATCCCCATTTATATTGCAAAATATATATAAATACTGTATCTTAGTTTTGCAAATATTGTTTTTATTTTAAAGTGGATGATTGTGCTAAGGATTGGACATTTGTTACAAGTTCATTAAAATTTTTGGAGAGATTCTAAGGTCACTAGCTTTATTTTGCTTTCTAGATATTATTCATTCTGATTTTTTTTTTTTCTGAAAATTTGCATCGTGCTCTAGAAACGTAATCTGCTGCAAATTTAGTACAGTAGAGATTGAATTTTTCTAATGCAAAAAGTCTGCACACACCAGAAAAAAATGGAATATGGGATGTTTGTCATGATCTTCTTGCTAGATCACCTCACACCACAAAGTGCATGTTCTATTAAGTCACCTTATTATCAGCTGTGGAAAAAGAGAAGTCACATTTGGTGCTTCCAGAAGATTAATTCTTGATTTTTTGAGGTTTTTCTGACTTCAAGGATGCTTTTTTAATCAAAGACATTTGTGTTAGCGTGGCTACCCATTCAGTTCAGCCGGCTGTTTGTAGATTATGTACAAAGCAGAAGATAAAGTCCAAGAACCAAAAGTTTCAATGGTTTTTCTGCACCAGGTATTGGTGTCCACTGACAAAGACCTTGCTAAGAACATTGGCTTTGTTCACATGGTTATCTTATTTCTTCTGACAATCTCTTTCTTGTCCTAGAGGTAGGCAGTTGAGGACATATAGGAAGCTGAAGTTCTGAGAACTGCAGTAATATTTTGAGATGTCTTTTTTTTTATGTATAGAGAGTTCAGTATCTTATCTTTTTTCTTCTTAAAATCTCACCTCAGATTTTTCTTCTGCTCAAGGTGAAAATTCAAAGCTTTTTAAACATGCTTAGATATAATCTTCTAATATTTCCGAGTAATAATCATACTCTCTCCCTTTCTATTTTTCATTCTTTTTTTTTCCTGTAACATTATTTGGAAGCTGGGTACTTTTATCATGGCTTCTTTTACAATCATGGAATATTTCCTGTACAGTGGTTTTTCGTTTGTTATTTCATGATACCAATCTTTCAGAGAAGTCCCATTCAGGAATTATGTCCTGTTGTGTCCCATTTTCTTATTGTTGATTTTAAGGTTTGGTGGTTGTTTTTTTTTTTTGTTTTTTTTTCCCTCAATTATTTCAAAGTTTTACTCATTTCTAACAATGGAGCATAGGAGTCAGGCTGTAATTGGGTTTATTTGTCGAAGGAGGTCTCTTGAAGACACAAACATTTGCAAATTATTACCTATAATATTCATATTATTTTGCTGTCCAGCATGATTGCAGAAAGGGTAAATCCAGCATCGGAGCTAGAAAGAGCAAATGGATGAAGACACAGTAAAAGGACTTTTTAACGTGCATTCACTGAAGACTGACCATTTACCTGATTTGTCTCCTTATTTCAAGAAGCGAAATCTGGCTAGGAGATTATATTACTTCTCTCCATTACAATTCCATTCATTTCTGCCTTTCTGGCTGCTATTTTCCTCATGTGAGGTCTGATTCAGGAAAATCTTCTGTGTGTCTCCCCTTTGTTTATGAATACACCCAAGAGGGTGTTTTCAGGAAGACTTACAAGCATGTGTTTGAGTCCATTCAGTAGTAATCTCTGAGTGAGAGCCCTGGGAGAAGTTTATCCCTTTTCATGAAAAGCTTGATCCATTGTCATTTTACCTAATAGGAGCTTTGCTTTTGATTATTGTGAGTGGGATGGGATCAGTGGTCAAATATTTTTCTTTCCCTATCCAGTTCCTGAACTCTGCGCAATGCTGAGGCATTGTTTTTCCTTCCTTTCCTCTACTTTTCCATATACTGAACTAGATTCTAAAGCTACTTTCTTGATTTTTCCATGTGTTATTTGCATAATTCCACAGCTGCATGGTCACGCTGCATTGTCCCTGCATGTTTAAAGATAATTATTACAAACATATGATAAACTTATTTTGTAACATTAATAAAGTACCCATGTAGGTGGGACCTTTGTATTAATTTATTTTAGTTGCAAAGATTATGCCACAAGGAAAAGTTTAAAAGCCATGTAGGAATCTGTAAATGAGAGAGGATATTTATGAAATGTGTGTATTGGAACAGTACTTTCCTCAGGGAGTAAGACCAAGGACCAATATCACTGAGTTACTGTAGGGATTAACTTAACCAACTGTCTTTTCTGTTCAGAAACTGGGAACAATCTCATTTCTTTGGTACCTTTGATGAATATTTATAATTACATTCTTTTCACATTTCTCTAAGTGCTAAAGAGTGGGCAATGTTTCAAAACACACAGTATTAAGAAAAAAGATATTAACAAATACATCAGCAGAGATCTAAAATCAAAGTCAACAGGACTGGTGGAATTTCTGTGGAAGAGTGAAACTATTGGGACAGGCAAGGGGAAGGCTCTCTGAAATGGGAAATTTGTTGTATTCCTGTGGCAAAGCTTTATTGATAAAGGGATAAACAAACTGCCCCCTTGGTGACAGTGAAAATTCTTGTAAAATTTGCTTGTTGATCTGTAACCTTACTCCCTTTAGAGACAACAGCTCTACACACAAACTTTTATGTTCCTTGTGAAATCTTCCACAATAGACATTGTAAAGCAATTATGTAATGCTGCAGTGTTTTCTTTCAGGGAAGAAAAAAAAAAGAGAAAAGGATGGTGGTTGTAAATAGCTCAGCCTTTAGCTATTTCTAACTGCTTAGTTGAACGATGAAAACAGTGTATGTACGGTGACAGCTTAATTACGATAAGATCATCTATGTATTTGGATCAGGTAGGAGCTATGAAAGGCAAGACTTTTTTGATGATAAATGAAAAAATGTTTCTCCCTGTACCACATTTACATTCAGTCTTAATTATTCTTGTCCAAAACTGTTCTTCCCTTTAAACTTTTCCAAAAACTAGAAAGATGTCAGTTTAATAAGACATATGATATCTTGAATTATTATTGAGCAAATGGAAGTTTTGCAGAAGACAACTTTGTGTTAAATTGCGTACTAGCAGCCAACCTGGGAAAGAGCTTTTGTAGGAAGAACTGTATTCTTTGTATGGGTTGTATTTCTCTTTGTGTTGCTAAAAAGACAAAATGAGGAAAGTAGTTAAGTAGAAACAGACTTGTTTTTACATTGAAATGCTGCTTTAATGCAATTTTAAGATTGCAGAATGTGAAGGAAGTTAATATAAAGTGTTTTCGCATCAGTTTTCTTTGTTGCTGTGTTTGTTTTCTTTTTAATTTTTTTTAAGTGTTTTGTTTGCAGACTGGTCAATAACAACTATTTTACAGTTGCACAATATTTATGACAGCTACTTTAAAAATCTTGAATAACTTAAACTAGTCAAGAACGTAAGCACCCACCCATACTACAACTGTGGCCAGTAAGAACCCTAGTAACTTCTTGATCTCTGAAAAGTTCTTTTTACTAGTTTTGATGATGTCAGTCAATGAATATCTTTAAATCTTTCTGTGGAAGGTACACAGTCAAACCAGACATTTTGATGAGAAGGATATCGGCTGTAAAAGTCATGTAGTGCATGACTGTAAAACGACTAACTAGTATAAGAAGAAGGAACAGAGTGAAGAAACATTTTCTGCTGGTAGCCTTGTTTTCCTATAGAGTGTTTGTTATACAATCTCCTTAATGAAAAAATACAAAAGGTCTGTAGCTATATATGCTTTGAAGTCGCATGAGCTAATGAAAATGCTCCTCTTGGTGTTTGTGGCTCAAAGTTTAGACCTTACATAATTTTTCTAATACTTCTACAGTTCTTGACTCTGGAAGAAACCTTTCTGTGTTGCTATAAAAAGAGAATGACAGTTATTTTGGTGAAACATCATTCCTTGCAGAAAGTCATTGCACTAAGGGGTAGCAGCATGAAAGCCAACAAGAAATTTAAATCTCAGAATCCATCTTTGTGAAAGGAACATTGCTTTGTAATGGAGTATTAAACCAAATAATGGCTTTGTGAGAAAATGCAGTCTTCTACAAGTTCGGTCATTTTTGTGACCACTCGTTTAAATGTTATTCGTTCTTGATTCTTTTGCTCCTTGGAATTTTTGTACAAGCATCATTGCAAAGTCAAACTTATTCACATAAAACTTAATAAATCTGACAGAAAAATATTGTATAACAAATCAGTTTAAATGGTGAAGACTTTCCCATTAAAAACTCCTATGGCTTTATGATTTTTTTTTAACGGTTGGTATCTAGCTTCCATAAATTATGCATGCTGGCTTTTTATTAACACAGAAGGCAAACATAACTCATTGTGAAGAATTCTTTGGTTAGATGAAGGCTCCCGCTTCCTGAATTTTAATATTGATGTTCTTCTTGTTCCAAAAAAACTCAAGAATGTTGATACATTACACAAAGGCATTTTATGACTGCTGAAGCTCTACAAGGAGCCCACAGAGTGATGTTACCCTCTCCTAACAAATGAAATAATAGTTCCATTTTTTTTTGTATAAAGCAGGAGTCATACATTGCAATACTTCTTGCCTACAAAAATATTTAAGACATTTTTTAAAATTCAAACGTCTTATTTGTACGTTGAGGGAGAAGATTGAGGATACTAATAAAAAGATCAGATCAAGATGACACCAAATAGGGCAAGCTTCTGTACTGCAAAGCCTTTGGAGTTTTATGTTGGTGTTTTTTTTTTTGTTTTTTTTTTTTGTTTTTTAATGTGTGTTTAAGTCTGAAAAAGATTTAACATTCGTAAGACTTCCAATGAAAAATGTAACATGAGGAAATGGCATCTGAGAGAGATGAAGACAAGAATGATGGTTCCTACTCTCTAAAACAAAGCAATGGAGAAGGATTGAGTTTCATATGGCATTAGCGCAGGAAGAGAGTTCTCTATGCTGTCAGTATAAGAAGAGACTAGATACAGCATGAGATTTGTAGATGAAAAATGTCACGTGGTCTAAACTATGTGTTATGCAGGAATAAGTCTATGAATATGTTAGATGAGACGGATAATAAAATATGAAAAGAAGATGCTGATTTTATTGTCTACATCAGAGATTTTTTTTATTGGTTGGCAAAAATGAAAAGAAAATAATCTTTTTCTGTATATGCAACATACCCAACGTTTCCAAAATATTCTGATTTCTGAAGAATTGTAAATAAAAAAGCAGAACTAAACCATGAAATCCAAAACCAATATTCTTTCTTAAATATTTAGAATAGTAGCAGGATGCAGACTATCAGGTATTACTTATGTCATAGTAAGCCTTCCTAATGCAGTCCATTATATTAATATATTTTTTATTAATTGTGTTATTTAGATTAGTACAAGTAATTGGGCAAAAATTATAGAATCATAGAATGGCTTAGATTGGAAGGGACCTCACACACCATCTAGTTCCAACCTTCCTGCCATGGGCAGGGTTGCCAACCACTAACTAAATCAGGCTGTGCAGGACCTCATCCAGCTTGTATGCATTGGTGTAGAGGCACTTCAGCTGGGCTACTGGCCACATTACCTCCTTGGAAGAGCGCTCCCAATTTCCTTTAGGACAAATCTGAGATTTTCTCCAGTTGCTTCCTAAAGTGACAGCGTTCCTTGTCCCTTCTCTGTCACTCAGCAGTCCATCTCCTTCCCTCATCAAATTTGGTTTAAAGCTCTGGAGACAGGCTCAACCAGTTTGCTGCCCAGTATATTCTTGCCCCTCTGGTCAGTTGTGTTCCAGTCAGTGTCAACATTTCTGGTCTCTCAAAGGTATGTCCAAAGATCATAGTACTTGAAACCCTGATTGTGACACTATCTATGTAGCCATTCATTCACCTTATCTGTTCTCTTCCTTCTGCCCAGGTCCCATTTTCCAACTGGGAAGATCGAGAACACTACTTCTACTCCTGATCCCATAAACATCCTCCCAAGAGATATAAAGTCTTTTATAACATTTTGTAATTTCATAGTTGCAGTATCTGGTGACCTGGTTTGAATGAGCAGGAGTGGATAGTAGTCCTCTGGCTTGATCATAACTGATAGTCTCTAAATGATGTCCCAGATGAAGGGCCTTGGCAGGCAGCAAGCCTCTCTAGAGAGCTTATTGGGATGGCAAATTGGTGCCTCAGTATCCCTCGGTGTGGAGTCTCCAATTATTAAGGCCCTTCACCTTTTATGGCGGCACTGGTTATGACTCAGTTCCTTGGTTGGACCATCTTAATGTGATTGTCCCTATCTGGTTCTGGACCATTATCCACACTTTCTTCTCTTTCCATCCCCAAAGCTTTGTATTTGTTGGTTAGGGGGACTTCAAGAGCAACGAGGAGGCTCCTCCTTCTGCTCTGAGCAGAGCTGAGGATCCAGTCTATCTCAGCTTACGCGTTTTTGCTATCTGTCTCCACAGGATTGGAAGCTGCTTAGCTTCTTCACCTTGGAGGGACTTAAGACTGGGCTGCTGATCTGCCTATGTCACAGCACGATACCATGCATCAATCTTTCTCTCTCATTGCTGGATAATTCTCAGCCTGGTGATTTCCTCATGCAGCCTGGCAACCTGGCTGCTGTATCATCTCCTTCCTTGGAGATCTCAAGACTAGATAAACACTGAGCAACCTGGTCTGGATTCAGCATCAACAGTCTCAAAGCAGATTGTATGTTGAACCTAGAGTTCCTCTATGAATCAAAGCAAAAAAAAATATTGCACTGTATTGCTATTGACTGAGTATGTAATCTACATAAGATTTATATGTGACTTGATGAAAGGAGTGTGGAAGGTATTAAATGTTTGTAACATAATCAGGGAGTGTAAAATAGCTACAGATACTATCTTGCATGTTCCTGTTAGTTTTCATATTAAATGTGCCTAGATTCCATTTCACAGTCACTCAGTGAATGCTTACCTATTGCTGTATTTCTTTCAGAGTCACTGATATCTGTGTATGCCTTTTTCTTCCTGAGTTCAGATCACTAGAGAATGTGGTCTCAAGTTTTATAATCTTTTTTAAGTCCAGATTATTTCATTATTGTGTAACTGCATATAATATGTTACTAGAAGTAATCTTATGCTGAATAAAATAGCACTACTATCCCCATTTTTTCAGTGTTGACTTAAATATGTTTCAAATTATATATCCCCAAAATATATGTAATTTTAGTTGAACTGAGTCCATCTCTACTGAGTGCAAGCCTAGTGTCAAAACCACAAGAATACTTTGTTCTCATGATAAGACTTGATTTGTATGTCATGCTTTCTTTTTAACAATAGAATTAATATTTTATATATTTAATACTTGGGATAAAACATATAATTCCAAAATGTTTGCACCAATGATAAATTTACTGTGTAAGCCCTGACTGACATATATGGAATGTAATCTTGTGATTTTTTTGTCCTTTAGAAGCTTTTCCTGAATAATATCATGGCTTCCGGCAGCAGAATTCAGTGCATTAATGAGATAATATTGTTTTACCAGTAACTACAGTACAACACCTTAAAAAACCTGGAGTTGAAATAAATCATGATATTCTTTCTTGATAGCAATTTACAGCAGCCAAACCCCTAAGGTTACGTCCAATGAAT
>PPHD01024176.1:746-12214 GCA_002909625.1 Bambusicola thoracicus
TTACCTCTCCCCACAAGCAGCTGACTGCTCCCACAGACCCCAAACCCCCTCGCAGGGGCTCCCCGGCAGCTGACTTTTGCTTTTCAGTCTGTTACCATCTCCACCTATCCACGTGGTGCTTCAGTGGCACCCAAGGCTTCTGGGGGTGCTCTGTCCCTTCCAGGAGGCGTGTGGCACTTCTCTGCTCAGACCACGGCAGCCTGCTGCACTGACAACCTCCGAACACTCAGACAGCCTCCAAGTACCAGCAAGTCCTGCAGCTCTGCTGGGCCACCCGTCACCTCCAGCCACCTCTCTGCTCTGAGGCTGTGCCGCCCTGTGACAGTGTCTCAGAGCTGTCAGAGTGCTGTGTGTGGTTCCCAGCCCACAGGTAGCCTTCCTCTCTTGCAGCCACCACATGTAGCTTCTTACTGACAGGCTTCGCCCTTCTCCTGCAGCTCCCCCTCGGTATGTTCAGTGTGATGGAGGTGGGTTTCTCTGGCTCTACAGCCTGTTCCCTTTGAGCACTTCCATCCGTACTGCAGCTCGCGTGGTTTCTTCAGTCTGATGGCTTTTCTGGAGATGAATTTATGCATTTGCTCTCGGTCTGTTTCAGTGTGCCTCGTTTATTCAGCTATGCGGACTGCTCTTCATTTTCTCCTTTCATGTTACATTGACTTCATGCCTACAAGTTGAGCTGTCCAGAAATGTGTTCTTCCATGCGCACTGGCTTTTCCCTGTCTTTGGGGTCACAATTTTCCTATGTTTTTCATCGTCAGTGCCAGAACCTGGTTGTGTCATGGTTTAAACACAACCTGGTAGGCATCTAATTTAGCAGCTGCTTCACCTCCTTTTGAGACCTTGCTGAGATTTACTTCATCCTGGAGCAAAAGCTTCTTTGGCATCCCAGCAGCCAGATAGAAACGTGCCCCTGGAAAAGAAGAAAAAAACCCCACTTTCTCCTTTTTCACACCTCACTTCTATCCAAATGGACTATGCCCACCAGCTCCTCCCCAGCACTTCAGTACTGGTGAGAGACCTTGTAGCAGGCCATTGTCGTCCCCAACAGACAAGGCAAAAAGCACCACTCAGTGCTGCTGTGATGACCAGTCCTGCACAGGGCATCCACCCCTTTGGGCCAGCACTCATCCCAAGCAAAGCCATTCCTGGACACCTCTGAGAGCCGTGAACCCTTGACACCTGAATGAGGTTCAGGTGCAGCAAGACACAATAGAAGCTCAAGATCACAGCACTTCTCTTCAGCAGTGCCTCTCAAACCACCCTGCCTTTAACTGGAGGAGCACCCTTCAGCCCGCATCATGCTGTAGTCTGGGGAGGGACAGACAGACATCTGGGCCTGGATGAAACAGGCCGACCACTCCCCTGGCTCCTCATGACGGGCACTGAGGGGTGGCTTTGTGCTGAGCAGGCTGAGTGGGTCTGCACTGACACCCAGCGGCTGTGGCACAAGCAGCCTTCTGCCTTGCATCCGCATCGGCCTCCGGGCCGGGCATAGTGCCACAGCAGCAGGGCTTGGCCTGTGGGCCCTGCTCTGCCACCGCATCCTTCACCTTGTGGAGAGCTGGGATGGACCCTCCCCGGCCTGCAGGACCTCCAGGATGCACGTTCTGAAGCCTCAAGCCTCCATTTGCAAAACTCTTTTTTAGCTGCTGGAACTGCCTGCATTACCAGCTACATGGCACCCATGCACACCCTGAGGTGTTCCAGCAGCTGCTACAGCTTCACACCTTGGGCCTGCCGTCGCTCTGTTTTCCATTATTTCCCCTGAGCAGCTGCCAGCAGGATTAGCAGCACACACTCTCTGGCCCATCAGGGCCGCACGGCTATGTTTGAAACTAATGCTTTGCAATAGGCACCATTTACTCAGAGGCTGAACTCACACCCAGAGGGCCTTGTCACCATTGCTTCTGTACTCTGTTATCCTCCTCTCAGCTCTTACCAGAGTGGGTATTTTGATAATTTGCCTTCCTAGAGTATGCCCATCACTTCCAGCTTCTGCCCTACCAGGGCCAGGCCCCGGGGGCCATGAGGCTTTTGGAGCAGCTGAAGCTCTCAGCACAGCCTCTACTTGCAGCTCCTTGCTGGCAATCTTTCCCCTTTTCCTCTGCTTCTTCAAGGATGCTCAGCATGACAGGTGGATTTCTCTGGCTCTCCCCTTACTGCCTTCACGCTGTGGTCTCTGTTCTAGAGGGACGCTCTGGTGCTAGCACTGGGGCAGCACAGGGCCGAGCCAAGGATGCTTTCCACCTGGAGCCAGCAGGCAACCATGGGAGAGCCATCTGCTCGGGATCCCCACTGCACCCTTCTTTGCTTTCTTCTCATTTTGTCTCTGATCACAGCCACATCCATATGCAATCAGTGGCACTCGGCTCCAGCGTTGTGCTGTAGCGAAGCACGCATGTATCTGCTCTTGCTCTGGTTGCTTATTTTTATGTGCCTCGTTAAAGCAGCTCTTTACTGCTTCCCACGCGAACATTGTCACCTCCTGTCCTAGCCTCTAGTGAAGACTCAGGGGCTCTGTGATTGCAGCCCAGAGATGAATCATCTCGTCCACAGCTCCACTGCTTGAAAACTGCCTCAAGCACCTCTCCCTTGCCTCTGCCGTACGCGTACCCGCGTGGCCACCTCTTGGTGGGAAACCCTGCAAGGGACTGCCCTGCTCCTGATGGCTGGCAGGGAAGATGTGGGCTTTGCTTCCGCATTGGCTTCCCCCTCTCTTGCATCACCCTATCAACTAAGTCGGAAGGGACCCCCAAGGATCACCGAGCCCAACCCCCGGCCCCACACAGCACCCCCCACCCCCAACGGTGTCTGCCCCAAAGCAGTGCCTGATGGCATCGGGGCCGTGGCAGCCCGTGCCATGCCCACCGCCCTCTGGGGCACAGCCTTTCCCTCGCAGGTCACGGCTGGTCTTCCAGAACGACGCCTATTTACAACGAGCGCTGCCCGAGGCGGAGTGGAAATATACCGGGAAGCCTTCCCCGGAGAGCGAGGGACTCCGTCAATCACAGCCGAGCGGGGGCTCAGCCCGGCCGCCGGCACAGAGCTGACCCCGGGACGAGCACGGCCGCCTCTCGCCTCGCTCCGCTGCCGTGCCGCCGAGGCGGGGGCCGCCGCAGTCCCCGCCCGCCCGGCCGGGAGGGGCCAAACGTCGCCGCCGCCGCCGCAGAGACGCCGCCGGGCGATGCCGCGCCGGGCCCGGGGCCGTCAGCGGGGCCCCTCCGCCGCCTCCGCCGCCCAGCCCCGGGGAGCCGCCCGAGGTAAGCGCGGCCCCGTCGGGGAGCTCCGGGCCTCCGTTCCGCGGCTCCGTGCCCAGCGCTCCCTTCCCCGGCGCGCGGGCACCGCGCCGCGGGTCCCCGGGCGATGCTGCGAGCGGACGGCGAGAGACGGACGCGGAGCCCCACCGCCTCGCCCCGGCCGTCCCTGCGGCCCGCCTCGCGGCCCGGCTCCGAGCAGCTGCCCTCGTCGTCGCCTCTCTCCTGCTGCCGCCCGTCCGTCCGCACGGCCGAAGGCTCGGGACATGCGGGATTCGGGGCGTTCTCGTGCCCGGGCACCCCCAGGTAACGCCGGCGGGCGCGGCGCGCGGTGTCGGTGCGGGCGGGGATCGCATCCCGCGGTCGGGCGGAGAGAGCCCCTGCGCGGCCCCAGCGTCGGGGAGCCGTGCGGCGAGCGGGAGAGCTTCGGCCTCTATCTCCGCCGGGGGGCTGGCTCCCCTCCAGAGCAGCTGCCGAGCCGTGCCAGGCTGGGCCCCATCTCGCAGCTCCCTCCGGCTCTGGCAGCAGCTGCCCGCAGCTGTGCCGGGCCAGGAGGAAGCCCGACAGCACCCGTGCCATCTGAGGCAGAGGGGTGCTCGTGGGGCTTTGCTCTGAGCCCACGTAGGAAAGCCGAGCATCGAGCTGAAATCCAGGGCCTCTCGCAGAGCTCCTGGCATCCCAGAGCTGTTTTTCTTTGCTCTGTTGTATCCTGCCAGGGAACAGTAAGCAAAGCTCTTGTGGAGAGCAAGGCTGAAAGAAACTGAAGACGTTGGGCAGATCTCTTCCCTCCTATCCCCCAGGATGGCCATGCTGAAAATCATCTTTCTCCTACTACTGTGCATGAAAATAAAGGAGATGAAAAAGATAGGGGGCCTGGTTTGCTATATTGTGGACCTGCTTGGGACAAAAGCGTAGACATGGCCTTGTATGCCTTGCAGGAAAGAACATAACCAGCGCTACTGTCTGGGAATGGCCGTGGAAGTAAGGCACGTGTCCTTCATGATGGCAGTAATTAGCTAATGCAGTGAACTCCTGGAAGAGGCAGTAGCATCCCAAGTATTCAAAGGCCATCCAGCCTGCCCCTCAGCTCCCCTACATGCAGCCTAGGAGCAGAGGTTCCTGCACTGCAGGGGGAAGCAGCTTGTTTGCTCGGTCTCAGGCTCCGAGTTGAAGGCTCAGAACTGTAGGGACAGAGCCTAGCCAGAACCCATCAGATAAGCTAGAAGAGCCTGTGACCACATGCCACCCCTTCTTTTGACCGCTTGTGGTGAGGGGGCAGGATAAGGATAGGGATGGGGAAGCCCAGCAACTCCCTGACGGTCCTACCTGTTCCTCTGTGCAGAATGGTTCCCCCACCACCCGTCAGCAAGCCCCACGTGTGCCTCTCAACAGTACTCATCATGAGCAGCCTCATCCTCATGGATGCCTACCTGGTGGAGCAGAGCCAGGGCTCCAGGAAGCTGGGCATCTGCGTCATGGTGGCAGTGGGCGACGTGTGCTTCTTGCTGGTGCTCCGCTATGTGGCCATCTGGGTTGGGGCAGAGGTAAAGACAGCCAAGCGAGGTTATGCCATGATCCTCTGGTTCCTCTATGTCTTCGTTCTGGAGATCAAGGTTTACTTTGTCTACCAGAACTATAAAGCTGATCGGAAGAGCCTAGATCTCATGGCTCGCAAAGCGCTGACCTTGCTGCTCTCCATCTGCATCCCAGCCCTCTACGTGCTGCTGGTGGCCACAGAACACATGGAGTACGTCAGGACATTCAAGAAGAAAGAAGATCTTCGCAACCGCCTCTTCTGGGTCATCGTGGACATGCTGGATGTGCTGGACATTCAGGCCAACCTGTGGGAGCCCCAGAAGAAGGGGCTGCCACTCTGGGCCGAGGGCATCATGTTCTTCTACTGCTACATCTTGCTCCTGGTCCTCCCTTGCGTCTCCCTGTGCGAGATCAGCATGCAGGGGATCGGCATTATGCCTCACCGCATGATGCTGTACCCCATGCTGAGCATGCTCACCGTCAACATCACCACCATCTTCATCCGAGGCAGCAACATGCTCTTCTTCAGGGACTCCCGAGTCTCCAGCATCTTCATGGGCAAGAACATGCTGGCCATCGGGCTGAAGGTCTGCATGTTTGTGCAGTACCAGCGGCACAGGCACCACGCGCCGCCGGGGCCGGGCCCTGCCCCACAGCATAGCTGCCAGCCCCAGCCCTCCCCAGGGCTGCAGAAGTCTCGGGACCAGCCTTCCCGCCCTGAAGAGCTGGCACAGGACAACACGTGACGTGTCATAGGCAACCATAGCCTGGGCCCTGCCACGCTTGGCTGTCCCCACGAGACACCAGGAGGGCCGCTGAGCCCCCTGCCTCTGGACAGCAGGGGCTGACCCTGTCTCCTCCCTCCTTGGGCAAGGCTGCTCCAGTCCCCAGGGGCCACACTGCGGTGGGGCAGCCAAGCAGTGCAGGACCACAGCCCTCCAGCTCAAGCCAGGGGCTGAGCAGAGATGTCACCTGCTCCACGTCAGTGTCTTGCCCCAGCCAGGTGCCCGTCCTGGTGGGAGCGAGGATCTGGCTCCCCTCCACCTCTCGTCCCTCTCAGACAGCCGCAGGCTCGGTGGGGGCTCGAAGAGGGTAACTGACCTTTTTCGTATCTCCCTCTTTGCAATAAAAGGCCTGAGCTCTCCTTGTGTCTGTGTTCCCTGTCCTAGCGTGCCCCGATGCCCAGCTGCAGAACACTTCTTTAGGGGGAAATGGGGGAATCTCACTGGGTGGCCGCCCACACCCACTAAGAGCATCCCAGGTCACCACCGATGCCTAGTACTGTTGCTGCCTGTCCCTGCAGCTGCAGCAGCTGATGCCAGCCATGCCCATGGCTGCCCTCCTTGGGGAAGTCCACATTAGGTCCTCCACAGCCTGCCTGGGGGACACCAGGCCTGGCAGACAGACAGCATTAGAAACACGAGCCAAATAACCTAATGCAGTCCCCCAAAGCCATGGGAAAGATAAGCTTCGCTGACTGTAGACACAGAGGCATCCCTCATCAGCCAGTGCTGTTATACCAGAGCCTGCCCCAAGGCCCACCCCTGTGCTGGCTGTGCTTAGGCCATGCCCTAGGACTTTCTCCTTGGATGGGAGAAAGCCAGGAGCAGACAGGAAGTCAGCAGATTTGCTCTTCACCTTCCATCTGCTGGACAATTAGTTTGTGTCTCAGCTTAGAAGCCTCCCATTCTGGCACTGCACTAGGATTGCTCCTTGCTGGGCAGGATCTACCAGCAACAAAGGATGGGGACACACAGACCTGGGAATGCCACACAGCCCCTTGGCAAGGCCTTGGCAGCAGTGGCTCCTATGTGAGCCCAGGACCAAGCCTTCTTACCATATTGTCCCCTTGCACCTTTACAAGAGATTTGTCCAGTTCTGGATTAAAAACAGTGTAAAAGAGCAAGCTAAGGCCACAAAGGGGCCATGATAGCCTTGAGCTTTGGCACTGTCACACTGCTTCCAAGGAAACTCTCCTCCAAAGGCATAAGGATGCAGTAGGCTCTGCTTCCCAAGTCACAAGGTCAGGAGACAGAGAAGGGGGCAGGCTTAGCACAAAGCAGTGAGCCACGTGCAGGTTAAAGGCAGCTGAGGATTTCCATGGTGTCCCTAACCAAGCTGGCACATCCTGTTTCTGCTGCCTTTGCCCAGTCATACTAAAATCTATTACCAGCGCAGAGCTCTCTCATCACCCACAGGAAGCAGGAAGCAGCAGAGGCAGATGCTTCAGTAACACCCTCAGCCAGGCATGACGGAGTTGCTCATCTTCCATTTTCTCTTCTTCACAAAACCTTTTCCCAGGCCTCCCACACCAGCTGCCACCTGCAGCAGTGGAGCTATGTGCAGGCTTGGCAGGGGTGATCTGCCCTGCTGACCAGGGTCTGGCTCATAGCACCTGCATCACATCAGCATCACTTCTGCACTGGCACAGCCACTGAAGTCGAGCCGTTAGGAGCAAGGAGAAATAACAGAGTTGGTGGTCAGCCTTAATGCCAGAGAGAAGCACATCCCGTGAGTTCAAACTGCAGTAAACACCTTTGCTTATAACGGCACTGACACTGGGAGTAAAGGAAAGCAGGTATTTATCTTATACGGAATCAGTGTTACCTAGAAATGCCAGCAGCCCTTTAGAGAACAGGCTGAGATGGGGGCAAGCCCTGACGGAGAGATCCCGGGCAGCAGTGCCTGAGTACAGTCAGCTGCACACTGTGGCTGTGAGGGAGGCCTGCCACACCATGGGCTGCTCCAGCAGGGTGCAACCCGAAAGAGGGATGCTAATCTCTCTCTTTTTCTCAGCCCTGGGCAGACTACATTTGGCCACTCCACCCAGCTGGCCCCTGACGTCGGTTCTCTGGGCTCACTCCATTCAAGGGTGCAAAAGCTGCCGGGGGCTGGAGAACTGTGCTGGGAGGTGAGGGCTTTTAGTCAGCTGTGGGAAGCGAAGGCTTCAAAGAGACCTAGGAGCACCTCTTCCTGCTTACCTCCAGACCTACGACAAGGTTTTTAACAAGACAGAGCCAGGCACTTCAGTGAGAACAAGATCACAGACTAAAACCAGGCAAAATACCTGGAGGAAAAAGAAGTTTTGCCTTGAGAACTTGAAGCGGTGGAACAGGGGTCCAGAACAGTACAGGGACAGAGGGCACTACATTTGCAGACCTGTATGAAGCAAGCTCTGAGCATCCTGGTCTGAACGCAGTGCTGGCACTGCTCTGGGCAGACTGGATCATTGCCCTCCCACCTGATACCCTTTTCACTGGGACCCAGTAAGACATGGAGAAGAGCCAGCAGTGCAGGGCACAGCCTGGGCTCTCCTAGCTACAGGAAGAGCAGGTGCAAGGACAGAAACCAATCGGCACCACATGCATCTGCATGACAGACTTGTCACCACCCAGGCAATGATGTAAAACACAAGTGCAGGGGTCTCTTCAGCTACCGAAAGCACATTTTTTTCCCTGTTCAGACTTTGCTGCCTAACAGCATCACTGTACAGTGGAAGGCAGAGAGGGAGAAGAGAGGCTGCCTTCCAGCCTGGCCAGAGCGAATCCCAGCGCCAGCACCACCTCTCCAGGTAACAGCACGTCTGTGCAGCAGTCACAGGTTCTTCTGTGAGGGTAAACGGCGCTTATCTTTGACAGCATTCCTCTTCCTTTTCTTGTTCAGGAAGCTCTCCAGCTTTCCACTCCTCTTTAGCTCCGCATACTTCTCTGCTAGCTCCAATTTCCGCTTCTCAGCTGTGAAGGAGAGAGGAGCAAGGTTTTAGATCCAAGCCTGAATTATCTCTACACACCTTCTTGCTTTCTCCTGCTGGGCTCCAGGCCTGGCTTGTCACTTGAGTGCCATCACCACAATCCCTCCACAGCTCCAAGCTATCATGGACAGCTCATTTCCAGAGCTTGCAGTGCTGTCAGCAGTACCCTCCTCCAGGTCTTTCTGCAACATGTTCACACCATGTACTTACACTTCTTCAGGAAGAAAGGTTTTTTTCCCTGCTTGGCCAGCTCCCGTTGTTGTCTCTTCAAAGTCAGCTCCCTTTCCCTCCGTTTTTGCTGCTTTTTCTGTGCCTGTTCTTGCTGTGTCTGTACAGAACGGGTGGCCCATGTCAGCAAGTGTCCAGGCAGACCTCAGGTCACACATCCTCTCTATTAGTGCACTGCCTACCAGAGGGGATGCTGCACCAAACTCACCATGCGGTTCAGGAGCTGCTGCAGTTTCTCCTTCTGCTCCGCATTCCGGCACTTTTTCAGCTGCTTCTGAACCATCTGGAGAAGAGAGGAGAAAGCTGCGTCACTGCCTGCCTGCCAGCTCCACTGCAAAAGGCTTCTGCAGGGCCACCCCTGTCAGGCAGGTTTCTCCTGGCCAAGGACAGGCACAAAGCATTACCTCCTTCTCCTGCTTCTTGATGGTGTCCAGGAAGCTGTAGGTCTTCATGAATATTTCAGGGTTATACTCTCCAGACAGGTCATCAAATCGAGGGTCTCTGTGGACCTGAAGGCAGAGGCAAGAGTCAGAGCCGTGATTACTGTTAATATCCTGCTTATTCTCAAAGGACCAAGTTCCAGTCAAAGCAGCAGCCCCTCCTGCACACCATCTTCTGCTCTCCCTGGATATGTGCTACCATCACCCGTGTTCAGCAGGCCGCTAGCCAAGACCTATTCGCCACCTTCCGCAGCACCATCATCACATCTGTGCCCCCCGCATCATTACTAAACAAAGTCAGTGCCTGAAGTGGCACCCACCTTCTTTGTTACAGGGACAACCTGTCGCAGAAAAGGCATGGGTTTCTTGGCAGACATCTCCACTGGCCTGAAAGAGGGAAAAAACATACTAGTAAGAAGCAGAGGGCAGAAAGAGACCCAGACTAACATCTCAGAAGGTCAGACAGACCCTCTGGAGAACATTAACGCCCAGTGCTAAAACACCAGGCTTCTTGGAGGCTGTAGGTATTAAAAGCTAGATGTGGCCACTGCAGCCAACTCACCTATAAACATGTAACTAAAGTAATCCTGCGTGCTTTAACCTGGCTCCAAAGAATCAAAACCTCACCGTATCAACTGAAAACCTACCCCTGTACAGTGGTATCAGTGAATAATTATTCCTCTCTCGCCGTGCTTTCACACATCACGTAACGACCGTCCTCTGCTCCTAACCCAGCTCATGCACTCTTCAGTGATACACGGAGAGGTGAGACCAAAGGTGGGTATTTCTCACCGACCCGGGGAGTCACAAGAGCAGGCCAGTTCTACTGTGATTACAATCAGGGAGAAAGCATGCCATAACTCAGGTGAAGGAGAAATCAGACCCCAGGAATAAGGGTCAAACAGCTTATGGTACTTATTCCAGAGGAGACTTCACGCTGAATCAGGACCCGTGGTGGAAAGGAATTAAGGGAACGAGTCCTTCTTGCAACACAAGCTTTGAGAGCGTGATGCTTCGGGTGTAGAAGCAAGATAAAGTAAGGAGATGAAGCTCACCGTGCTCCTGGGTTAAAAGCATCTTAACACAAAGAATACAGGGAACTGAGTGCTGCCTTAGGTACCAGATAACAGCAGGCAGCTGGGGATCTGAGCACCACAGAGCACCGAGAGCTCAGGAACGCTGATGGAGCACTCCCAAATACAGCACCGCAATGGAGGGCACCACTGTGCAGCACATCAGAGGAGATCTACGCCAGCTCCAAGGCAATGCCCAATGCAAGGAGCTGCCAGCAGCGCGTCTGGAGTGCAGAGGGCACACAGAGGGCATACAGAGGGCACAAAGACATGTCCTGCTGGTCATGAGGAACACCTTTACCCCTTTTTGTTCAGCTGCTGCTTCACCGGGGCTTTGCCAGGCTTTGCTGCTTTCTTCCCATCGCCCAGCTGCCGGCGCGCTCTCGTCCCGGCCTCGCTCTGCAACCGCAGCCGTTCTTCCAACGACAGCTCAGCCTCATCTGGACGAGAAGAGCAACGCAACGCACACCTGAGCCCGGCAGGCTGTCACGGCGCAGCCCGGAGGCGCTTCCTGCCACAACCGCAGCGCTGCCGCCCCTCCGCGCCCGCCCGGCAGAGGGAAACCACCCCGCCTCGTTACACCCCGCGGCTCCTCGCTGTGAAAGAGGCTCCCCTCCCTCCGCCCAGCCCCGCGCCCCCTCCTTAGCGCCCTTCAACCACCGCCCTCTGCCGGACGCTCTGCACGGACGCCATTCCCGCAGCGCAGCTTCCTCCGGCCGGACGCGGCGACAGTCGCGGTGCCTCACCTCCCGCCGCCGGGTCCACCATCTCCTCCCCGCCGCCGCTCCCCACGCGGCGCCCCTCCGCCCGCCTCATGGCCGCCCGCCCCTTCACCCCTCCCGGAAGCGGCGCACGCGCAGTCAGACAGAAGGGAACGCAGAACGGCCGTTTATTGGTGGAGGAGCGGCGCGCCGCGCGCATGCGCCGTGTGCGACCCGGAAGCTTCCAGCGCGTCGCCTAGGAGACAGGCCAGCGCCAGGGCGGCGTCCGGTTGCGCCTGGCCGTAGGAGCGGGCCTCTGTCCCGGTGTAGGCGGCGGGCGGCGACAGGCTGTCGGCCAGGGCGCGGAGCTGTGCGGCCAGCAGGCTGAGCCCCTCTTCCGGCGGGGAGGCGGCGGGCGGCGGTGCCGGGGCCGGGCACGGCGGCGGCGGGCCGTGCTGCCGGGAGCGCACGTAGGCCGCCTCCTC
>PPHD01024178.1:0-12213 GCA_002909625.1 Bambusicola thoracicus
TTGTTGAAAAACATACACCAAAAGGATCAAAGTAAGTGACTTAACTATTCAAATGAACTGTTCTCTAATAGCTGCTGGTACCCAAATATAATGTAAATTATGATCCACCAAAGCCAAAATAATCTTGTAGTGTGTAGCAAAATGATAACACGTTTGTTGTGAACAGAAACAAGAAGCTCAGAAGACTGAACGTGAATTTCATCACCTCAAAAGATGAACATCAGCACTGCTATATTCGACTCTTAAAAAGAAACAACCAAACTAGAACGGACCCTTATCTTTTGTCAAACATTGCCAGCTACTCTACAGAATGCTTCCTTACACTTGAGAGCAGCATATTGTGCTTAGTGACAGATCTGGTAATTGTGCAAGGCTAACAACCCCCTGATGTTTGGGCAGTACAACAAATTAAGTCCTCACAGTGCAAGGCTCCCACTTAATAATTACTTACTGCGCTGATCTTTCTGATCTGTCAGGTAGGAGCTAAAATATTACACTCATTTTACATCCTGCTATTAAATAAAAGTTGTGTTATTAGCAGGCAGCCATTCAGATAGTGGTCTCACTTCGTCAGTGTGGATGGCAGCCCTTCACGTGACAAAGGGAGAAGGATTCTGTGCCATGTGGCTGCACAACACACTGCGAACTCCCACTGAGGATAGGCAAAAGGGTCTGAAAGGACCTGAAATGGCCTGAATATTTGTTCTGGTTTCAGAATATCTGAATTATTTGATTTGTTCCTGTTCATTGCAGGGCAGCTGGACTAGATGACCTTTAAAGGTCCCAAATTAATGCTTTTATTATTCAACGATTGTGTGGTTCTTCAGTATCAGATTTAGGCAGCGATTGGCACCACTGAAAGGCTTTTACTTTGGTATTTCCAGTAGAACCAAACAACCAAGCAGGACCAAGCAGTACTCAGAATCTCTGGAGTCAACCCATTCACTCACGTACGATGTTGGGAGGTCAGAGAGAAGCTCCAAAACCTGGCTCTTCCCCTCTATTTGTTGTGGGTTGTTCCCACTTTCTAACCACACTGAAAACAAGTGCTGGCTCCCAAGGTGCGTTCATAATCTAGGAAGCATGTTGCCCAGGGTGGTCCATCTACATCGTTTTAAATGGCCTGTAGTTTGTATCATGGAGTATACTCAACACTGAGTTAATCCTTGTGAGCAAATATTACTGAGGCATGCATTATCATTAGCACTTAGCTAGATCCTCTTCTTCCCTATACGTGCCTCCATGATGTATTTAGTAGAAGTGAGTATAACCTTGGCTCCTCTTTTACTAGACAAAATCTCGCCCTCTCCTCTCTGCAGAGTAGCTGTCCATGTGCCTGAAAAGCTCGTCTGCCTTCTGGATGAGGGACAAGAAAAGTCGTGGAATGAAACCCCAGCATAATGTTAGCACTGCTCCTGCAGGATATCCCAGCCTAGCCCACACAGTGTGTACACACAGCCCACACAAGGACCACATGTGCCTTTTTCCCAGCTGTTCTACACTCAGTCTCACTGTCCTTGCCCAGTCCAGGTGGGCAGGCCTGCTCCCTGTGACACGAGATGGGCTGCTTTCCCCAAAGGCGAGGCTAAGAGAGCTGAAGGCACAGTTCCAAGCTCTCTGAGCATGCCAAACGGATCGGCAGCACTTTCATTTGGCTCCCAGCTGTGCTGAGCCAAGGAGTCACTGTGTGCCATGCAAACCTGGCTCGTGCCCTCTCTGTCATATACATTCTGCAGTCTGCTAATCCCTTTCCACGGTGTATGAACGTCCCCGTGAGTTGGTTCCAATTGGTAAAATGGAGTTTTGTGCTTTCATTCAGCTAAAATCCTCACCTTGCATTATACTCCTGGATTCACTCATTTTTATCATCCCTGTCCTTTAGGCTGCTCAGCTCTTATAATGCAATATTCCCACTGCCCGAAGTACCACCACTACCTGCTAGCAGTAGAGCACTGCCGAATTTCACCCTCCCTGTCTCTCCTCATTTGTATCAGTATGTCTTGTGAAAAGGTTTAACACAATGCTGTGATCATGAACTGGGTTTTGTAAATGCAGGATCTCAGTACGCTGGTGAGGTTGTGTGCTTCACCTGCACTCTTTTCAACTCTTGCAGCCCACCTACAGTTTTGGCAAAAATGGACTGAATTTGAAGGGTTTTTTTCCCCGTAAGGCATGAGCCAAGATTAGAAATGTATGTATGCATCAAGTCCAAGGATACTGGAGACACAGCAACACCAATAACCATGCACCTTTTACCAGCCTGAGCACAAGCATGCAGAGATGGAAATTTATATGGAAAATAACCATATGTAATACCTTACTTTTTGAGTGGTCTATCTTATGGATTATTGCTAAATCAAGACAATGACGGACATAAGGATAGATTACCTGTCTGATCCATTCCATGCACATTCAAACTTGTCAAAGATGCAGTCATTTTCATAGAGGGAACACAACTTGCTCCTAAGGTAATCGTGGACCTGTTTTGTAGAAAACAACAGCTGTTATTCATGAAACAGCACAACCAACTCCAAAGCCAGTCCCCCGCTCTCTGCTTTATCTCCTACAGTCATTTGCAAATTATGCCGTGCAGATTGGTAACTCTGCAGAAGATACTGTGTTTAAAGAAGCTATCCATGCCTTCCCACAACCCAATTAACCAGGTGCTGCAGAATTATTGCTGCAGGAAGGCATGAAGCATACCTCCCTCAGCAGGCTGCAAACCACCCCTCCGCAACACACTTGTTTCTTGCTTGGGTGATTTTCTCAATGCCAGCCTAATTCCCAAAGATGTTTCACCACCTGATGCCCTAGATGTGCTAATTAATGTGCAGGAAATCTAATTTAAATTGTAACAAATATGTCATATTCCAGGATAAGTGGATTATCACTTCCTGTGGCAGAAAGAACCTGACTCTATTAAAAAAACCTGTCGTGTGTAGCAATACATATATTCGGGTAAGGTATTTCAGAAGCAAAATACAGCACAAGGCTGCAGTTCCATAGGCTGCAAATTAGAACACTATTTTAGCCAAAAGACATTTACTGTTTGGCTGAGACTTAAAAACAACGCTGTACATTCTCACATAAATACTTGAAAAGTGGGATTAACCAGGAGAAGACCTCTCCTCTGCATTGAATAAGAGTTCTCATAGAGACAGACCCCATGCAAACTGTTTCAGCCCTTTGCTGAATTTGATTAGTTTTCCTTCTGGATGATTGGTTTCCTTTTGCATGGAAATAATGAGCTAGAGAATCCCTGCCTAGGTGAATTTATGGATGTGCTCTCATTCCTGGTGTTTTCTTCTAGATGCTGCAGAAACCATAAAACAAAGCTGTGTGGAGGGCCTCTGGGGAGACACGAAAACCCAACAGCCAAGGGCACTGCTGAGCTGGCACAGGGGCACTGGTTTTCTGTGTCCATGCAGACTGCTCTGTTCATGGCCATCTGAAAAAGGGTATATTGACTGCAGTTCTTCCTGCACACACTCAGTACCCTCTTCTGCCCTGCGGAGCATTCACCTCATGGGTCACAATATTTAGAATTGATGCAGTTTATTGCATCCCTTGTAATTAAATCCTTTCATTTTCTCTTTACTTAGAGCCCTTTTGTGCTACCACTATCATTTGCAGAACTGGAGTTCTTTCCATTATCACGTTTGTGAGCTCCCAACACATGGAAGAAACACAAAGGTTAGGGCAGGTAAAGAAAGCAGATCATATTTGCCTGCCGACTGCCATTTCTAGGCCTCCCTGGTTCCCACTTCCAGCAGCCATCTGTCATGACCACTGTAGTGCACACACTGCAATGCGTGTCCAACTCTGCAGCTCAGAGCTGTGCCTTTCGTCAGCTCTGCCAAGAAGCATTTTGCATATTTTCTCTCGGTTGTCTTGCTGATTTCCTCAAGGTCTCAGCCCCTTTTTCTTGGCTGACTGGCAACTGGCCTGGGACAGCAGCTTGCTCTTCCCGCTTGCCCTTTGGTCACCACATTTGACTACATTCAGACCCTCAGACCCTAGGAAAATCTAACAGGAAACACTTAACTTTCACCTTGCTTTTATGCTCATCTGCCACAACAGACTGGGGGTAAAATCAGATTTGCCTCATCTGTACATATCCTTCTTACCACATCCCAACCCCAATCAGATTCATTACTAACCCCAGGCAGCCTCCCCTCCTTCACTGCCCTGTTTTAGGTCAGACCTTCATGGAATTATCAGGTCATTTTCTGCCATGGAATTACACAGCAATACGACTGACTACATGGGGAGCTATTTCACTGGGACTGGCTATTCACAATCAGGAATTGTGTTTAAGTGACACATTAGTGCAAATCCCTATACAACAAACCCTGCAAAAAGCAGATCAAGCTATTATCAGCTCCGAACATGTTCACCTCTGGTAGCTGCTGGTATGGTTCTGCTGGAATCATTCACGTGGGCACAAAGAACAGAGGGTCCTTTCAGGCAGGGGTGCCTTGCAATGTTCAAGCACCAGCAACTCTATTGTATTGCTCTCTGTGCTGTCCAGGGCACCATACTCTGCCTATTTTTTTTCTTCTACGTGAAGTATAAACTGAAGAAAATCATGTTTGAATCACTGTCAGCAGATAAAGCATTTCTGCAACAGCTGCTCGATGCATTAGCATTGGGCATTTGGGCCACAGCACTGATAAGAACTTGTAGGAGGAATTTGGTTTTTTTGAGACGCTAAAATTCTATCCCAATAATAAAGCATTTCAGTAATAAACTCTGCTCTTCCTTACAGTCTTGTGGGGAAATCTCCTATCATGGCCTGCTGCTTTGTGAACCTTTCAGTTAGACAATATCTAAGTGGCTACCAAAAGGTTGATGAAATTAGAAAGACAGCCTTTAAATGATACACACGTTATCAGAATTCTGTAGATACATAACCTAAAATATTAGGTTTATTTGTTGCCTTCAGGTGATCCACCATGAAATCTTGAGAGATCTACAGATTTCTATATGAGATTTAAGTGAGATACCCCTAAGAAAAAAAAAAAACAACTTTATAATAAGAACTACTTTTTTTTTTTGGTCTTTCTCTGCAGTTGAAAAAAAGAACAGAGGTTGCTGAGAGCAGCTGGACTGTGTGAATCCTACACAGCCCTACATTATGTGCTTCCTAAGGCCTCTGAGCTGCGGATTCCCCATTCTTCACAAAACTAAAGGCAATCCCTGGATTAAAGTAAAGCCGCCAGAACACAGTTCTGCTTTCAGGTGTTTGTTGTTCTTTGTTCTGATTGCAATAACCAGTACTGAAAAATTTACATTGTAATCAATTTCCACATCTCAGCATGGAGAAATGTAACTTTTTAATTGGCCCCACTGTTGGGTGTCAGACTGATTTAAAGGTGGCCAGCTTGTTCCATAGCTACCAACAGGAGGAAATAAAAGCCGATGTCAAAGCCAAGATGAACAGGTTGGCTTGACCAGCTATTCCTCTCTGGGGAGAAGGTTGCCTACTCAATTAGCATAAATATAAAATAATATGTTATCTAAGTTCCTAAAATCTGAGATACAATTCTGTTCTACAAAGCACTGTCTCACTCTTACCCTCCCCACTCGATTTTTACAGCATTTCAACATTTCAAGCACATTTAGCTCTGCAAATACTGCCATTTTCAGAGCAAGACCAAATCTGTCATTCTAAAGATACACGGGCTCAGAGTTCCCAATGTTAATGAGAGATACAGCACAGAGTATCCATTGAAATGCAATGGGTGCACTGGAGAACACTGCTCATTTTGTCTACTGAACACTTCCTAATAAACACCTCCAATATTACCAATGCCAAATGTTGGTTGTTTTGACAAGACCCACCACCAAATTCTCCTTATATATTATTTTAAAAATGATCTTAATAGTAGTTACTGCGAACTGTTGCGTCCCACCTGCCACTAGACATGAAGTTCCACAGTACTGCAGGATCATCTCTATGTATAAGCCAGATGAATGGCATTTTCCCTTCTTTTCATACTCTTCTATAGGTAGCTTAACAGCTTTGTCTCACTGCACATTTGTTACAAGCATTTTCTGTGTCCCAGGCACATTTTCCCTTTTGAAGGCAGAGTCACAAAATGTAAGCTCAGACCTCCACTGCCAACTAGAGCAGATGTCAGAGCACAAACACAGCGCTGGCTGCAGCCACTAGCATTTTGTCTGGATAATATCACAACGAATTCAGGCAACCAGATGTGCCTGTCTGGTATTCACAAAGTGCTGTGTCAGTGGTAATGCTAGGATTTAACAACGATCTCTTTTAGAACTAGGCACAAGGGAGAAATGCATAGTGAAGGTTTGAAAAAAAAAGTTCTGAAATGATAAAGGTGTAAACTCTCAGCAGTCCCAGAAGGAGCAGAACGTTAATCAATTCACAACATCCTTTCCTCACTTTCTTTCAAATGTTAATAGTAGAATACATCAACTGAAAATGGATGCCAAAGTGAAGAGATGATTTCCCTTGTTGGAAGCATTGTTTCTTTCAAGAGCCCATTCCACACTGTTACCCCGATTCCCCAGGAGTTGCACATCTTTCTTTACTACTGCTGAAATTGTCCTTTTGCAGCTGCAAGGATTCCATCATCAGGACTTTAATCACAGACAGTGATTAACAACTCTTAACTTGCAGCTCCTCAGGCCAAGCAGGAAAAGCTTAAAAAAACCTTCAGTTTTTTAGTAGAGAGATGTTTTTCTATTGTTGTGTTTCAATGAGAAGGAAGTCAGTAGGAGATACCCACCTGGTACGTTTCTACAGGCTTTGTTTCCATGTTCAGATCCCAAACTTTGACAGTGAGGTAATCTCTTGTTAGCATGTATCTACCGCTGTGACTGAATTTGACATCTGACACTGAAGAGATAATTTCTGAAAAGAATGATCTGTTACTGGGATCTTCTGGTTCTTCGTAAACTGTTTAAAGAAAAAGAAGCAAGGGAGAGATCAGAATTCTATAGAAGAGACACTCTGTTACACAATCTACTGTGTATTTCTTGTGAAACAAGTTAATCCAATACACAGATGTACACAAAATAGAATTAATTCTATGCCCGGTATCTTTAGCCTTTCTCTTATATCTTTATATGAAGATTATCTTATCTTCACATAAAAACACAAACTGTAAACTTCAAAGTTACAGTAATTACCCTTATCACTATGGTCAAAAAGCATCTCTTTGGGAAACCACACAAATATACCATGTAGTTGACTACAGCCTCAGAAGAGCAAGGCAGTTCATCTATGGGCATCCTTCCTGGGGTTCCCACATCTTGTTTTCTGACACATAACCAAAATGCAGGTCTTCCTGTCACACAGAAGGTGTACAAGAGCCTTGGCATCCCCGTCTGGCTGCCTACAAAAATGATATTGATGACTTACATTGAATTGCTGTAACTGAAACAACTGTTTTTTGTGGACCTCACCTCATTTGTTACAAGCCCATTACACTAACCAAGATCTCTTCATTCTTCCCCAAAAATCCTGCACTAACTCTAGGCCTTCCAGAGCCCAGAACCAAGGAGACCAGGTGGTGCTGGTGTCAGGTCCTATAGCTGGTTAAAGAGAGCTAAGGCATAACTCAACTCCTACAGGAGCCCCGAGCCATTCTGTGGCCTTTCAGCAGAACTCTGTAGCCCTGTGATTCAAATGACCTCATGTGTTGAAGTTCAGTAGGAAGTCAGAATTTCAGTCTTTCAGTTATCAGTAAAATCACAGAATCATAGAATTACCAAGGTTGGAAAAGACCTCTAAGATCATCCAACTGTCCAACCGTTCACCTATCACCATTATTTCCCACTAAACCATGTCCTTCAGTACAGCACCTAAACATTTCTTTAACGCCTCCAGGGAGAGTGAATCAGTATGGTTCTGGCACCTATGTCTAGAATTGGCAGGTTGGTGAGCCTGACTTCCAAGTTTCAAAAGGAGGAGAAGAAAAGCCATTTCATTGAATCAGCATCCTTAAGGTTGGAAAAGAACTCCAAGACCATCAAATCCAACCGTTGACCCCACACCACCATGCCCTCTAAGATGAGATGTGCCGAAAGTAGAACAACTTTTTGCTGTCAGTCAAGACAGACTTTTTTGTGTAGTCCATTGGAATGTTTTATTCTCTATTCATTTATCTATGGCTATGATTCAGCCTGTTGAAAGTTGAAAGCCTGTTACACTTTCCATCAGGTGAAATAATGTTCAACAGAAAGCTAAGGGTGAGTATGTGGGCGAGGGATGAGGGGGTAATGCAAAAAAACGATGGGCAATTTTCTTTGGGGGTGGGCAGCAGAATGCAGCCAGGCATGCACATGGGAATAAGGTCTATATTTGTACATGTACAACACTTCTAAATAGCTCTGAACTACTTCAAAAGAGGGAGAAAAACTTTTCAGACAGACTGTAAACGAGCAACTTTAAATAGCTCTTTAAAAATTTGCCTAGACATTTTGCAAAGTAGGTATTTTGTAATTATCCTGTCAGATTTTCAATAGAATTCTGATGAGCACGAAGCAATTATCATTTCTCATACCTCTTGCCTTTAATCTGTCCAAACTATGTACTTGGCTGGCAAGAATTTCATCCTCCTAATTATGATGTGAAGTTGCTATCAAAACCAGAAAAGAAAAAGAAAACCTAACTGAACTACACCTTCATTTACAGCTTAGATGTATTTTCTCTGTTCTCTGTGTCTCATCCAACTGCCAGTGATTAGAAGAGAAGTAATATTTGTACCTGGATGCTCCGTGTTTTGTTAATTAATGAGATTAAGCCATTTCATCCCTTATCTGCACTGTTTATTGCTTTTCTAGCCTTACCACAGTAAGTATTAGAACGACTTAGATTAATTAAGCTGCACAAACTACCACAGGCATGAAAGCCCCATATCACTGCAGAAAGAAAAGCAGCAATTCCATAAGCAGAATTTCTTTGCAGATATCTTCTATAGTCAGCATAACTAAACCAGGAGAATTGTTAAAGGAAATCAGAAGCAACTCTCAGTGTTGCAGAGGAAGTGTAGCAACTACTGTATGCCTAACAACCAGAACAGGGTACTGAGCGGCCTCGGGAAATGAAGGTGAGATAGAGCACTTCCAGCTCAGCTGTTTGTGGGTTAGCATCAATGTAGGGGAACATGCACACTGCAAAAAAGGCACACTGTCAGTTCAGAATGGCTAATAAAGCTAAGCAATTGGAGAAGAACAGCAGTGAAGGCCATGTACCAGGTACGTTAATTCAGGCAAGCAATACAGATCTTGTTGGACTAGAATTTGGAATCTGAACTTTACTGATTGCAAAGTCTGCTATGCTCCTCAATTCATTTCTTGATTAATTTCTAGGGCAGACACCATTCCTGCAATGTGCCGTCCCTTTCTGCCAGGCCTCCTGCTCCCAAATTGAAAACCAGGATAGCTTTGCACAGAAGTAATTCCACACTTTGGGCAGACTGACGGGCTGGGAGAGGAATACTTGCCAGAGCAACGTTTTCCTGAATCTTGAAGAAAGCCTGAGGCATAAAAATATGTTCTTTCTCAAAAGGAACTGCCATGTGCTGAAAAACTCTCATCTCATTTAAAAAATGATTCTTTCTGTGCCTTGGGTTTCTATGACCTAATGTAGACTACCAGTGGATGGGAAAGGCACAGCCAAAGCATGCACTTGCTGTGCAGAAATATATGCAGATATCTACAGTTTTATCATGGGAAAGTGACCAATCACACAGCACCACTGCACAACAGCAAGTAGGCTGTAACTAAGTGATGCTTTAGGAGTCAACCAGCTATGAAACCCTAGCAATAGACAAAACATAACTTCAGCCTCAGAAAATATAAAATCTCGTGTCCTCAGAAAATATTTTTGTTTTGTTGGTTCCATTTCCAAAGTTACTGTTTTGTTTGCAGGTCTGAGCTTGTATCACCCCAGGGTCTAAATTCTGGCATATGTTGTATGGGAACTGTTGAGTCATGGCCTGAACCACTGATTGAGTGCCTGGGGAAAGGACCCGCTCAGCCCAGAATGCACAGGTGAAGGCAATTCTGTTGTATGACCAGAAGTGGTGGCGCCTGGCTGCACCTCTCTTAGACCTCATTTAAGGGCTGACTGCCACTGAGGAAGGATCTCTGGTCGAAGAACCCTTCTTTGGAGGGTCTTTCCTGTGAACCTGGATCTTCAGAGATGGGTGAGCACCTTTACTTTTCCTTTGCAATACCATCCTATCCGTGCTAGTCCTTTCGCTGTTACACTCCTGTACTGCCCGTCCACTGAGTGACTGCAACATATGTGAACTTTAAAAAACAATAATACTAAAGGAGGCTTGTGTGGTAGGTGCAGCATCACAGTCCAAAAAAGCACACACAATCCTGTATTCCTCTCCAAATCGTCATAAGGAATACTTGTGATCCTTTATGTTATATTAAAGGACCTTGGCTAATGCCTCAGCATTTTCAGAGCTCCTTCCACTTTCCTGTTCCTCTTGCCTTCCCTACTACCCAGATGAAACAGAAACCCAAGTTCCTCACAGCACTGCTGCAAGAGAGGTGGTTCCCAAATTCAAAGGAGAATAATGTCTTTCAAAGCACAAAGAAGAAAAGATCTATTTAAAGGCAAGGCAATAACAGTATCTGAGGTAATATGGAGCAAGGGGTGAGAATAGCTATCTACTTAATATAATGAAAGTTTATCTGGAGCTACTTTTTATTTTCTACAGGAATTTATAAATGTATAAGTGGTTGATGGGATAAAAGAAAAAGCCAAGTATATTCAGTTAAACAAACCTTTCATTGCTTTTGAAGGGGAGAAATCTAGAGTATAAGCTTTGGCAAAATGTTGTTATCATGGCCTGAGCACTTCATAACTGCAAGGGTTTACTGTGAAGTGTCAGTAAACAAAACAAACAGAGAAAGAGAGCTGGCAAGGGGAAGGCTCTGATAATAACTGTGTACTCCTTGAGGCAAGAAAACAGGAACCTTGAAGATGTCTGTTACTACCAGCCAAAAGCAAACTGTAGACAAATATAATTTTTTGCTATTACAAACAGATTTAAAAAGAAAACCAAAAATGAATCATGTCTGCATGTATTTCAGAACACATGATTAGCTGAAAAGAAAACAAAAACACCTAAAGACAATGCCTTAGCAGCTTCACAGAGTTGGTAAGAAATTTAACAGGACAGAATTATAACCAGCCTTACAAAATGATTCTGTACCATAGAACAAGGATGCAGTCCCAGGCCGAACAATTTCTCATCTAAATTAAGTCTCTCTTTTGGTCAGATCCCAAATGGAAATGGCTGCAACACCTGAGAGAAATGTGCAGAAAATGGTAATGGAGATGAAGGAATCGCCCTTCTGAGCAGCACGGCCACAGCAGCTTACCAAAGGGACAGAAGCCAAGATGCTCTCTTGACAGTTGATAAACAAGAACCTCAAACATTCTTTTCTTTTCTGGACTACGTGGTTATACTAATGAAAACTTTCTCATAAAATATGATTCTAAGCTGAAAATGTCACTAATGACTGACGCACACTAATAAATTTAGATGGTAAATTAGTACAGATTCCCAGGAAAGCTGTGATTTGCCCAAAATCTGAGCTAAATGTCAAAGTTACATAAAAATACGAACACTTTTTTTAAACTGTTTTTCTCCACAGAAAACATGAGACCATCAGAGTTTTTTGTGTCCATGTGTGCCATTTAGATTCAATATGCTCACATCTTGAGTTACACTCAGTTCTGGCCTTATCTCTAAACTGGAAAAGGACCAAAGACACAAAAACGGGCAACAGCAGTCACCAAAAGCATCAAATGAGCAGAGAACAGCTAAATAGAACGGGAATCCTCAGTCTAGACTGCTCTGAGAGGTCTGTAATTTTGAGTGGCAC
Source organism: Bambusicola thoracicus (assembly GCA_002909625.1). Lineage (NCBI taxonomy): Eukaryota > Metazoa > Chordata > Aves > Galliformes > Phasianidae > Bambusicola > Bambusicola thoracicus. Next base: position 11,890 of record PPHD01024178.1, read on the forward strand.
AGGATGGATGGATAGGGAAGGACAGGTACCCTTGTACATGTCTGTTCCAATCAACAAGCAGGGGTCACCAAGGGGAACTAGGAAAGGGTAAGTACAAAACAGGTGGGAGCAGACAGTTCTCCACACTATGCCTCATTGAGTTACAGAAGATTTCACTGACAGATACTGGGAATGGTAAAAAAATTATACGAGGTTCAAAAATAAATGCACAACTTCAAGGAATAAAAAAACCATTTGAGCTCCATGAAATGCTCATAAATTCACTCTTGCTAGCATCCCTGAACCTCAAATTTTCAACAGTAAACTGCAAAGGATAAAGATTAT
>PPHD01024179.1:0-12213 GCA_002909625.1 Bambusicola thoracicus
AAATTATGTTTAAATAATGCTACTAAATAACATACAAAATAAGTATTAATATTATACATTATATTATATACACATACAACAGTATTCTATAAAATATTAAGTATGACCCCTAAAAATTGTAAACTTTGATTTTAATACAAAAAGATAACAGCAATCTTGGGCTCAGGCTACAGATCCAGCCTGAATGATGGTGTGGAATGTCTGTGCCCGCCTAGTGAGAGAGCATCAGTAAAAATCAACAAGCTGTTTATTGAATTCTTACCTGCTAAACCAGGAATATGTTAATTTACTGAAGCAAGAAACATTTTCTTCAGGGCTGCATTTCTGCTATTAAAAAAAAAAAAAAAAAAAGAGAGAGAGAGGGAAGAAAGAAAAGTGATAAAAAAGGGAAAAATTATTAATGTTACTTGAAATACTGAAGAATTTTTTTCCTTGTGTTATTCTTTAATCCCTCTCAGGAGATATTTAACTGTTCTCGGGAGATATTTAATTATAAGCTATAACAGTTACACTTCTTTTCCCCACTAAAAGACATGACGAATGACAGATGGATAGACTTCCCGTACTGTGAGGGGATGATTAACCACTACCTTAGCTTGATTTCGTACTATTTATGTACACTCACTCTGGAGTACTACACCAACAGCAAAGCATGTCCAAGATGCACCATTCTGACAGCTAAAAGCTTGCGGATTTTCCCCCCTATTGAAAACCTGGCTATTGGAAGCAATCGACTGCTAATACCTGAGGAGCAGCAACCTCCCTTCAGGATGTAAAGGATGGATTGCTTCTAAGTAAGTGCACTGTGCAGATTGCTGCCCACCTCCTATCTCATTGTAGATGCAGGGAAACACCCATGGGCTCTCCCCCACCTCTCGAGAAACCCGTATGCATGCCAGGACGGACTCCAGCAGCCCCAGGGTGTGAGTTGCTAAGGAATTCAGCATCACGTTAAAAAGCCAGTCGCTAACAAGAGATGCAGTTACGGCTCTATTCGGTAGGTGGCGTAAAAAAACCACCTATTAGATGCCGCTGGTGCTCCCACATACTGTATTTTTTTCCCAAAATTCTTCTCGTACTTTCAGTGGGAGGGGAAAAAAAAAAAAAAGCAAAACAACACAAAAACCTCTAAACGATCAAATGATAACCTAAGCAATAAGCACACAAGAAGAACGCGCTTGACCCTGCTGTAAAAACCGCGCACCCCATCGCCCCTGCCCTTACAGCCCTCCACTACAGCTTCCCCGCGGCGGACCTCCCCCCAGCCCGCTAGGGCACCTCATAACGCCGCCTCCTTCCCGCTCTTCTCCTACCTTCCCGCCGGTCGGGCTCAGGCGCTCGTAGAAACCGACCATGGCTGCCTCCGGCCGCGCGTCGCCTGTGCGTGCTACGCGTCCGAGGCGTGGGAGGGCGGTACGGCCTCCGCCTCCCCCCGGGTATCGCAGCCGGCGGTGCCCGCCCCGTCGCTAGGCCGCGCCGCGCAGCAGGCGTGGTGGCGGAGCGGTCCCCGTCGCGGGACCCGCACCGCTGTGGCGACGCTCTACGTGCGATTTCTGTTTCTGTAAAGCAATCTGGTGTATTTTACTTGTGAAGGTTTTCCGTTATTGTGTCAGCTTTTGAAATCAATGACCTACTGGTATCATGTCATCGCTATCTTGCAGCAGATGTGAGATCACACCTGCATAGCTCAATCCTAGAGTTACTGGTGGGGGAAAGAAAGATGAAAGGGTGGGTGTTGGTGTGAGAGGAAGCAAAAGTGGTTGGGCACTTAACAGGTTTCTCAGTATATAAGATATAAATCTATTCAAGACTCAAACTTGTAACTTCTTGCCAGAAGTTCCTTGTAGAAATGGTTCAGTTCAGTTGCTGGTGACGTTTTAAGGGTGCCATATCATGGTGCTAAAGCAGTTGTCTCCTAAGAATCACAGAATCATTCTATGTAATGGCTTGGGTTGGAAGGGGCATCAAGGATCATGAAATCTTCAACCCCTCTGCCACAGGCAGGGCCACCAACCTCCTATCTAATACTAGACCAGGCTGCCCAGGGCCCCATCCAAGCTGGCCCTGAACACCCCCAGGGATGAGGCATCCAGAACCTCTCTGGACAGCCTGTTATAGCGCCTCGCTACTCTTTTGGTAAAGAACCAACCTAAATCTTCTCTCCCTCAATTTAAGACCATTTCTCTCTGTTCTGCCATTATCTACCCTTGTAAAGAAGTGAGTCCGCTTCTGTTTGTAGGCTCCCTTTAGGTACTGGAAGGCTGCAATGAGGTCTCCTCATAGCCTTCTCTTCTCCAGGCTGAACAAGCCCAGCTCCCTCAGCCTGTCTTCATAGGGGAGGTGCTCCAGCCCTCTGACCATCCTAGTGGCCGTAAGCTCAGTTATTGCAACTAATGACTGGAGTGAGTCTCAAATAAGCAAATAGAGCACTGGAGATTAAGTTTATAGAAAGATCCACATATATGTGCTTATGCAGTTCTAGTCAGAGCATGTCATAACCATAAAGTACATCACACTGAGAACTGATACATAAAGGTAAGCCTCGAAGTTAGTGCAAATGCCCTCTCCCCCCCTTTTTTTTTAACTTTGCATTTACTACTAGAAAAAAGAAGTTACAGTAAGTGTACACAGTGATCCTAATGGAACATAATAGCAGAGATAGATCAGGAAAGAGGAAAAGTTGTAGGTTCTGATACTTCAGCGATGAGCAGATCTCTAATACAGCGCTTAGAATTTCTAGCCCGCTCACTTTTTCGGCAGCTCCAGAGAATTCTTAAAGCAGTTACAAAGGTAAATTCCACAAGTCATGGAAGTGATACATATGCTTTATGAGTGGTTCAAAGTATACATTTTCACAAAGTGTCTAAATTAGCAAAATAACAGACATTCATAATTCTTGGAAAACAGAAGCATAATTACAGACTTTTCTCCTTCCTTTTTAAATGTTTCCTATACCTTAAAATACTTTCTTCTTTTTCTTGGTTGAGGTTAAATAAAGTATCAGTATACTTTATGCATAACGTATTTCAAAATTAATATGAGTCTTGTACATTCCTTTTGTAATAAAGTGCAACAACGAGAGAATTTCTCTCAAATAAAAATAGAAAATGTAACTAAAAATAATCCAGTTTTACAGTATTAATGCCTTTTTTTCTTGGCTTTGCACTTATTGTATTTTTGGTCATGATCTCTTTGTCTCATTCTGTCATCTTCAGTACTAGTGTCGCTGTCACAACTTTGCTGTTCTCTCTTTCTTTTAGAGGTGCTTTCATCCACTTGGTACACTTTCCCATCGCTTGAATGTGGTACGGCCAACTCAAAAGAACTCTGCCCAGACTTAAAATTTGCAGCTTGATTCTGATACGGAGGAATGGATAAGCTTGAAGGCAGTGGCAGAGTCATCTGGTAGTAAGGAAACTGCTGACCCACTGGACTGTGAACTGTGTATTGCTGTTCTAAAAAATGGTTCATCTGGAGAAATACAAACTTGAGTTGTTAATACCGTTAAGAGAACCTTCTGAAGAGTTTTATTTCACATGCATTACAGCTTTTGCCCTGAAAATACTGATAGCAAAGTTGTATAAAATAGCAAGGTTTAAAAGTAAAGCTTATTATTTTATGAGATCTTCTACTAGAGTAGGAAAAAGTAGACAATCTTACATGGAACACATATGTAATCCGATTTAAGTTTAAACTGGTTGTTAAGAATCTGTGAATGGTAATCAAACACAGCATTCATTTGATTTCTTCTTTTATGTATTTTTATAAACATTTCTAACTACAGTGCCTATTACTAACGTAACGACATGCACAGCTGCATTTGTTTCAGTTGGGTTTAACTAATTTTGAAGTTACTTGGAACAAGTTCCAACAAGCTACAGGGAATCAAAGCACTTAGAACACCACAGTAAGTGCCCGGCTTCTTCCTGCATTTCCTCATGTTCCACAATAGTCCTTCTTATATGCATGGGCTGCTCTGAAAGCAGTGCTTCCTATTTTATTGTGTTGGCCCACAACATCAGAGGTGGATGTTGGTGGTATGGCAGTAGAGGTTGAGCCTTTCCATCAGTATTCTGTTACACTTTGTTGCCGTGTGACAGATGGCAGCAGAGGGGAAGTCTGACAAAATCATCACTGGCAAAAATGCATAGGTAATGTTGGTGACCATGTTTTGTAGTTGAGAATTTGCTCTATCAAACAGTGCTGTTGTGCTCTTTGTATTTGTTATAGTTTCCATGGAAATAAATAGGAGGTTTTACTTACGGAGCAATCTACATAAAATGCGCTGTCCAGATACAGGAATACGGTTACAAAAGTCAGAGGAGAAAGAGCAGCTTTCTACTGACTGACTGGCAGTAACCGGAAAAAGGTGTGGGAAGCACTCAGTTATGTCTTTGTGTTCAAAATAAAGCCTCTCAAGTAACATATCTGGATAACCAACATAAAGATGACCTAAATGTGTGAAGGCGTATGTGGGAAAGGCTTCCTGCTGAAGCTGAACCAAGCAATCTCTGCTCCTCCTGCAATACTGTCTTTTCTAGCAAGCAGAAAATGGGATGAAGTTACTGCTGTGTGCAGGTGTGCTAACTTCTAAGAGTTTGGTCTCAGCTTTTGCATACTGTACTGTTGCTGTAAAACGAGTTTGACAGTGAGCGAGCGCAGTGAGGGACATGGTACCCTCGAAAAGCATCCAAACACAGCGGAAGGGATAGGAAGGTTTGTGCAAGCACCAGATCTTCTGAGGGCAGAGCCTCGGAAGAAGGGAGGCAGGTCACCACTAGGCCTGTGTGTTTTCCTGCCAAGATATTGCAGCCAGTAGGGATAATCTATTCAGAGTTCACTCATTCTACAGCTACGAAGGGCTGGACTATTCCCCACTCGGACTGGGTGGCAGCAGGACTGTTCACAGTCAGTATCTCATGTTAAATGCTTGATTTCCTCCATCCTACCCATTCACACTCATTAGATTCAAAAGCTCCACAACGTGTTTGATGAGTAGGGTTTTACCCATACGATGCCATCTGAAGAGACTAGTTCACTTGCCGTATGGAGTATCTCAAAGAGATTAGGACAAGAAAATACACCAGTCTCACAGAAGGGAATATGGACTCTCATTGTCTTACTGCAATGAGTGTAAATAATCAGTGTGAGAACTGCAGAGACATGAAACGTTTAGGGCTGGAAAATCAAATCACTGTTGCCATAACTTGTTTCGCACATTGGCAGTGCTGGTTTGTTGGGGAAGCATTATGTTTGATGTTAGGACAGAACCAAATTCCAAATTTCTGCTAGGCATACTTGAGGTGAGTAGAAGAGCTAAGGTGCTCCCTTACTTAAACACCTGTATATGAAGAAGCTACTGCTTGCATGGCTGTAATTTTACTATGTTAGCTTGTCTCATGAAGGGGATTTGATCTGAAACACAGTAGAGTTCCTACCGTCAAATGACTTTTTTAGCCTCCCTAACTTTTACCTTTAATACATTCCTGCAGTAAGAAAGTAGTCTGGTTTGACAGATACCTGAATTGATAAATAGACCTAACAGAGTGAAATTTAGCAGCCTAAGCCAAGTTTTGAGTCACCAAATAAGCACTTGATCATAAGAATACCTTCAACTTCATTAGTAAGTTCAAGTTCATGTATTTTTAACTTTTATCACAAACTCACCATCTTCTGAAAAATGGAGTGTTCATGAGGTAAACAGTTGTTCATTGGAAATGGAGTAACAGGAAATGGAGGACTTCCATAAGGCTCTTGATACCTAGGAAAAACAGGAAAACATATAAAGACTAGGCTTCTAACAAATAACTACCTCGTAGAGTGCTGATACTCAGCTCTTGGGCTATAATGAGTGTATTCAAGAGAACAATACAGATATTAACAACTGAACTTCCACCAATAAATAAATAAATAAAAGAAAAGAAGGAAAACAATTCCAAAGTCTCAGATTAACGAGTAATCCTGACGTGTACTGCAGACTCAAAAGAGCTCTGGGTTTCTCCACAGTTTAGCTGCCACAGAAAGTTCTGTCACACTTGCAAAAAAAAAATTGAATTTGAGATGTTGAAACATTGAAACTGGGATGTTCAGAGTTCTGTTATAACAGTGTGTACAGTTTCTACCTGTACACTCACGTGTGCATGACATTTGCTTGTATATATACACACAGCAAGTAAACTCAATGGAGTAGAAAATGATTATCTCAATTGCCAGATTTTATTTTCTGCTAAGAACTGCAAACACTGCTAGTACAAACACCATACTTAAAATATTTTTCACATTCTTGTTTCTTGCAAAAATAAATAGGATTTGGAATTTAACTAACTGAATCCCTAGCAAGCTAAACAATCAAACTAACCCACTGCGAGTCATCAGTACGGATGCAATTAAAGCATGCAACTGCTGTGTTAATGAAGAGCCTAAAGATTGCTTTACTCTATCTACCACATCCTTTTAACCATTTTTTAATTATAATCATACAATTCATTCACAGGAGCAATTTGTTACCTATATGAAGGTGAATATAAGTCAACATAGTTCTCAAAACCATGTGTTGGGCTGTTTAGTTCTGAAGAGTGCGAACTCCCTGTAAATAAGACAAGACTGTAATGACCGTTCCGTTTTGACTGTTGGATTAACAAGTTAAAACATAGAAAGTATTTTGTCACCTGTACTGTGGCTGTATATCAAAGTTGGCATGCAATGGAAAGGTGTCATTTTATGGCAGACAATCTATACCATCAATGAACTGCTTCAAAATGTTCCTTTATCATTTATACTCAGCCACTTACAGAAACATAAATCAGGACTGTTCAATAATCATGCACAGAATCATTCCCACTGCTTCTGATTTCAGGAACTTCAGCCACTTAAACAATTGCTCTGTACAGCCTTCTGGGTAAGGAGTGACACAGTGCAGATCAGGAACACATCAATGTTTGGACTGCAAATATTGCCTAATCATTAGCATTCCAGAAGGCTTATGTTCATAAACATAAAATGAAGAATAAGACTTTAATTTTCCTAACTATACTCTCTTCCAAGTAAAATAAAACTAATAGCTCCATGGCTTTAGTACAAAAGCTTTCAGACAGCTTGATAGTTGCTGCTCTTAACTGAGTCAAGACTGCAAGCGAAAGTCACACCCTTAAGGGCGCTGCAATTGGAAATCACCTAAATGCAACCTGGCATGAAATGCATCCACACCAGAGTTGCAAGCCAGCTCAGACCATACTCTGTGGAAGTTGGCACCAAGCTGTGGTGTTCTGAAGAAATCTCCTGTTTTTTTCTTAGTGAACAAAAAATAGAAAAGGCAAATACCTATTTCCCTGTGCCAAAAAGAAATAAGTTTTTGTTCCTAAAAGAAAGAATAAAATGAACTGAAATATGTTCAACTATAAATTGTAATCTTTCTAAAAGACTGTAGGATTAAATACTAGTTATTTTAGGAAAAAAGACTTCAAAAAAAGACTTTACAAAAAGACTTAAGTAATCATTACGATTGCTGAACCTACCAAACCGATACCGTACTTTAATTGGTCTTCCATACAAACGGATTCCATTCAGCAAAGCTATTGCATAAGGCACTGATTCTTTGTGCTTAAAGCAGACAAATCCAAAAGACTTAGGTTTTCCTTCCTTGTCTTTACAAATCGTCACTTTGGTTAATGGTCCAGCCTGAAAGAAAGCTGTGTTATTTTCTCACAGAACATATACTTAAAAAAAATCACAATCTATCATTTCGTAACTACATATATTGCCATAGTCACAAACAGTGTTTCTCACGTATAAGATTCTTTATTTTATTTTAAAAATCTCTCAAGTTCTGAGCATTTACAAAACAAAAAGTAGCCCTACATATATTAAAACTGGAACCAACCATCAGTCCATGGGTGATGATTGGTTCCACTTTAATAATCAGATTATATTTACTATTTTTAAAAGATATTTATGACAGCTGCAAGAAGGATTTCCTTTGTCTCCATAACTAAGGTCAACTCAGGCATGTACAGTTTCTAGTACAAACATTACATAATTTTTTGCACAGCTAACACAACTGTACAAATTGATTACATCAGCTGTGTAAAACCAAAGTAGTGCATTGATCTGATTCTAAGAATTTAAGGAAAATAAAAGTGGGAAGCATCAAAACAGTTGGAAAGCAAGCTTAAATAGAGAATAGTTCTTCTGGAACCACAACAAAATCTGATCTTCTATACTACCTAGCCCTACCACAAATGCATGACAAGGAATCAGGAGACACTGTCATTATCTAAGCAGAGATAATATACTGTTACTGACCAAGAAAAACAAACATAAACACAACATAAACCAGGGAACAGGACCACCCCTTCTTCCCCCTTAAGGTTGCTCTGTTTGGACTGGATAAGCCTCATGTGTCCCTTCCAGCTCAGGATATACCAAGACACATCTTCATTGAAAAGAAGTTCCATCTCTGCCTACACGCACCATTACAATCCTTGTCCAATGCTTCTAGAAGAACCAAATTAAAGCAGTGATAATACATAAATACTGGCTCCATTTTCAAATGAATTGTTATTTTCATAGCAAATACCAACATTTTTCAGATACAGTATCCAAATTTCATTGTCCTGAATCAAAAAGTAGCACCCAGCGTTAGAACACTACTACTACTGTTACCATGCAAACTCAAAAGTAAACTACAGCTTTACGCAAACACACATTAACTAAACAGTGATGATTTGGAGCCATCTTTCTTTATTCTAGCCATCGTGATGTTAGATTGAGGATATTAAGGACTGTCATCTGTGATAACGTTTGATTGCTGTATGCTTTTGCCATCTGAGTATAAACAAGTCCTCTCTTAAACATAATGCTCTTGCTGAAACACAAAAAACATTTCCTCCTCTCACCTCAACCTTGGTGAAAGCAGGAGAGCCATACAGACAAAGGATCAAAAATAATGTATCATTTTTATTATTGGTGCAGAAAGAGGATCAGGTTATACAGCAACAGATACTACCTAGATTGACTTGCGCAGAGAATCTTCAATACGTTGATTTCATCTTTCCAAGTATCTTCAAATTTGATGTGTTGGGGTTTTTTTTGTTTGTTTGTTTGTTAAGAGGGGATTTCAGTGACATTCTGAACATGCTTGGTTTTACTTGAGTTGGCTCTAAGGCATTTTTTCTGTTGTTCTGCACTACACTGCAGTTTTTCTAAAAATGGCATATATCCAGTCTTCAGATTATCTGCCTACTGAGGAGGTCTGGATCTTCAAGAACTAGAAGTAACAGCTCTAGAAGTAACAAGCTCAAGCACTTTGAAGATCAGTCTTAAATATGTAGTCTTCCTGTTCACAAACAAAAAATATTAAGAGTTTAGAAGTACTAATAATAGATGCTTTATCCTAATTTCATGAGGGGAAAGCTACAGCTCAAGAGTACGTTTTCAGGGCTGTACTACATCAAGAATATAGATCTGTGTACTTTCCAAGAAAGGAAAACACTTCAGGGAGAAGCACATGCTATTGCAGCAAAAACAGAGAAACTTGAGCGAGAACAGGATGAAGAGAAGAAAAAGAGTTAAGTAGGTGTTATTGGCATGATCTGAAGACCCAGATAAAAGTTAACATTTGGGTGAGTGAAGCAGACTGCACAGAAGATTTGTCCTCACAATGTAGTTTTACACATTTGTTTATTTTCGTCACTTTTGTGCCAGGATTTGTATGGTAAATTACTCAGTCTCCTGGTAAGACGAGCATTTTTAACCTAGCTTTTACAGCTAAACCACAGAATACTGTTTACTGTTGGAAACAGGGACACTGCACAGAAAATAAGTAAAATAAGAAACAAATAACCATTTCTTACATAATTTTAGGGAAAGGTTAAAAACTTGAAGTTACTAAGAAACTGAAGAAGCTGAAAAGCTACGAGGCTGGAATATACCAAGCAAAAAGGCTTTCCAGTGCAAATGGAGTAGCGTGCTGATACCTCGCCTACTTAAGATGATGAATATCGCATTAATTGGTGGAATAAAAATGGTGAGTAAAAATAGTTCTGATTAGTAAATGAAACAGCAAAGGAGCAGATTAGTCTGTCTGCTTCTTTTTTCGTGCTCTTTATTTTGCAAACACCCCAGAAGGCAGCAGTTCTTGCAATTGGAAATAATTAGTGTAAGCAGAAGCAAGTGTATAATCATGCTGTTGGCAGAACTGCCCAGTGTGAGCTTGATACAGGCTGACTGTATCAGGCTAGGAGAAATACTTGATCATCATCCACTGCTGTCAGTCCATCCTGCAGTTTGACTCTCGCATTGCTGACACAGTGCTCCTTGTCACACACACCTGCTTTTCCTTACCACTTTCAGATTAATAAGCCCGGCTTAGCCAAATATTTTGCTAATAGCAAATCAAAACTGAAGCCAAGTCAGTGTCTTAACACCCTGAAGGCATGTCTTTCAGCTTTTGGGAGAGAACGGAGAGAATAGTTTGGATTCCACCAACAGAATATCGTCTCAAGCATTAGCAGGCATTTTGTTATGAAGATTATAGCAGTGGAAGTCCCACAGCCCACCTGAAAACCATTCCTATCGCCTACTCTGTTAGCACTTGTAACCTTCTCGCAGATGGGTGACAGAGGCACAGCTCAACCCAGCAGTGCACCGATCCCTCAAACCCACAGAGGCTGCCATGAACATCACAAGCACAAGACGCCATAGAACTGCATTTGGTTTGGGTTGCGAGGGACCTTAAAGCCCGCCCACCCCTGCCGTGGGCTGGGCTGCCCCCACCAGCTCAGCTGCCCAGGGCCCCATCCAACCTGGCCTTGAGTGCCTCCAGGGATGGGGCACCACAGCTTCTCTGGGCAGCTGTGGCAGTGCCTCACCGCCCTGAGTGAAGAATTTCCCCCTAACATCTAACCTAACTCTCGGTTTTCAGGGACTGCAGGACATGCCGGACCACGGCACGGCCGGCTCCCACCGGAGCTGGGCGCTATGAGGCCGCAGGCAGCAGTGCCGAGGTGCCAGCCGACGCTGCACTACCCTACCCGCTCCCCAGCCCGAAGCCGCTGCTCCGCCCCGCCCCAACGGCCCGCCCGCCACCTGCAGGAAGAGTTCGTAGAGGATCTCCTCCCGCACGCGGCTCTCCAGGTTCCCCACGAACAGCGTCCGGTCCGCCTCCCCCGCCCGCCCCGACCCCGACATGGCAGTGCTGCTGCTGCCGCCGCCGGGCGCCGCCTAGGGCGGAACGGGGGAAAGGGCTCCGCTGCCGTAAAGGGCTGCACGACAGCTCGTCGCTAGGCAACGGGATCCGCGCCCAGCAGAAATAGACCTAAAAAGCTCCTCCTGACCTCTTGTGTGGTCGGTGGGTACTGCAGATGCTGCGCCGGGACTGAGGGGCAAATGCTCCGAAACCCATTAAAGCCCTCAAGTATCATCAACACGATAAAGCGTTCTGATAGTTACTAACAAAACATAATTGCTACCTTTGATGTTAGGCTTGCACTCTAACCCACTGTCACCTAGGATCATAGAATCATTTGAGTCGGAAGGCACCTTTTAAGGTCACCTAGTCCAACTCCCCTGCAGTGAGCAGGGACACCCACAGCTACATCAGGTTGCTCAGAGCACCTCCAGCCTGGCCTTGGGTGTCTCCACGGGTGGGACATCCACTACCTCTCGGGGCAACCTGCTCCTGTGTCTCACCACCTGTACTGTAGAAAACTTCTTCCTTATATCCGGTCTAAATATTCCCTGTTTCAGTTTGAAACCATTTCCCCATGTCTTATCATATCTTATTCCTGCCAAAGAGATGGTCCCATTCTTTCTTACAGTCCCCCTCTAGATAAAGAAACACCTCAGATCTCCCAAGAGCCATCTCTTTTCCAGGCTGAATAGCCCCAGCTCTCAGCCTGTCCTCACAGGAGAGGTGTTCCATCCCTTGAAACCATCCTTTTTGTGGTCCTCCTCTGGACACCCTTCAACAGATCCATGTCTCTCCTGTATTCAGGACTCCACATCTGCCCACAGTACTCCAGGCGAGGCCCCACCAGTGCAGAGCAGAGGGCAGGATCACCTCCTTCAACCTTCTAGCCATGCTTCTTTTGATGCAGCCCAGGAAGCAGTAAACTTTCTGGTCTGCAAGGGCACATTGCTGGCTCATGTCCAGCTTGCCGTCTACCAGTCCTACCCCCAGGTCCTTACCTGATTGCTACAATCAGCTTTCAAGCA
>PPHD01024180.1:0-12213 GCA_002909625.1 Bambusicola thoracicus
TGGAGCCCAGGATACCATTTGCTTTCTGAGCTGGGATGTGGGAATGAGTTGGGGTTGGACTTGGTGAGCTCAGAGGTCTTTTCCAACCTTAATGGTTCTATAAATAAAATCAACTCTACTTTTCCCTTTGGGAGTAATTTCCACTCCCTCCGTTCTTGCTGAGCAGCCAACCAGCTGCCAACAGAGCAAGCATCTTCAGAACCAGGCATGGTGCAGCAGTGCATGGACCCTGCCATCAGCCCCCTGGGTGTCAGGCTGGGAATACTTCCATCGCAGATTCACAGCAGACATCCTCAGGAGTGCATCTAGAGGCACTGAGCCCTCGCACGCTTTTCTCTGTTAACTCTGCTGCTCTCCAGAGGAGGCCTGAAGCATGACCCAGATGCATCACTATGTATATAAACACATACGCACACATAAATATACCCACACGTCTACATATACGAACATACCAGGTAGCAGCTGAACTCTACACCTCTCTAGGAACCACCGCAAGACCACAGGGCTGCCCAATACGAGCTGATCTAAGTACACTGCATGCAGATTAATGCCCTTAACCTTGAAGGCCAGGAGCTCTGTTTTGGTACCACAGTGATAACCGCTCAGTGGGAAGCAGCCCATGCCTTAGGAAAGGGGGAAACACAGGAAATTCAGCTAACAGAACCCTGCTCAGGATTTATGAGTCCCTCCCTCTGCCCCATCCCACGATGCATTTGACATTGATTCATGATGCCTTTAACTCCAAGGTGCTGATCAGCCTGGAAAGTGAAGGCATTATTTATTGTTTGTATATAAAAAAATAGAGCTCTACTATGATAGACGACAGGTTTAAAAACCTGTGCGTCTCCTCCAGCTTAGCGTATGTATTTTGTTTTAAACACCCTGAAGTGGCTCCGACCTTTGTTTGGGGGAAGCTTCTCCAGCTGGAGACAGATCACAGCACAACGATTCGGCTCCGATGCCCTTCTGAGAGCCTTCATGGAAACGTGCAGTGATTCATCCCCACACTAAAGAGCCAAGGAACATGCAGGTATGATACAAGTTTCCCACCTTTGGAATGAGATTTGCCACTTTCCTGAGGCTGGGAAGCTGCACCTACAGGCAAGTTCCGCAGCGTTCCTACATGCTCGGTGACCAATTCAGGCTTTTCAAGCTGTAGTATGTAAAGATTCACTATTAAGCTACTGCCACCTAGTACAGATAAACTACAAGCAAAAAAATAACAATACAAAAAGCTTTAAGTTCTTTATGTTAAAACTTCTGGGTGTTTGCCTGTATGGCAGCTGTTTAATTCATCCTTTTGTCGTATTTACAGCATCCCAGCTTTCAGCGTGATTCAGCCTTGAAGGCTGGCAGTAGAGAGTGCAATTCTCTTTAATAAGGCAAAACTTCAATGTGCTCTATGTAACGTACACTGAGGACACCCACAAATACTGCTGCTCTCTCTCCGACTTTTTCAGCCAACCATCAGCAGAGTATGAATGCATGCTTTTGCCAAAAGAACAGCCTTCAAGGAAAAGAAGAAAAAACAACAAGAAGAAACCAAATAACCCCAACCCTGAAAGTCAGCCTCCTCCTGCCCGCCTCATTCATGGATGTCACAATACAGGTCTGACGTTTTAACTGTCCCTGGAATGATGGATGGCGACACTGGAGGATGAATAACACAGCAGGAGGCGGCCCGTCGGGGAGGCAAAGGCTTTGGGCTGCGCTGAAATACCTTGAGAAGCAGCGGGACTAGGAAAGGAAGCATGCACAGAAACAGATGTGGCACTTTAATGACGTTTTAAGAATCATCACCTTAAACACTGGTTGGGCACCCACGACGCTCGAGCGTTCCAAATGGCTGCCCTCACAATGCGGTTGGTGTCACGTTGCCCAAAACAGAAGCTATTCATCCCATTGGAAGGTCACAAGGGGAAATCTCTCTTTGCAGTGGCAGCATGCTAGCTGCTAGCTATTAATGGCACACCGTTTTAAAAAGAGAACTAAAATCATTCCCACGGTCATTTTTTAGATTGAGTCTCTGTGTTGAACCCAAGCAACGGCTTTCCCCTGGTTCCAGCCATGCTGACGCAGCTGCTTGGGTTGCAATGCGTCCTACGGATGAACCTCAGCTTGGCAGTGCTGAGATTTAGGATGGCTTACGGACAGGATGAATCAGGCTGATCACAAGAAGAAAACAAATACATTTTCCTTCTATGCTGCAGTCTGATTCATCTGTTCACAGAGCAGACGGGCGCCACAAGCGCCAAGACAGGAATCACGGGAGGAACAAAGTTGTGCGCTGCAACCTCTACATGGAAGGCCTCGTGGTGCTCAGCGGGCTGCCCCGCCGTTGCTGGAGGTTACTTGAAGGCTGCATTGAAGGCTCTGCCAATGACCAGCCTGCGCACCTCGCTGGTGCCAGCTCCGATCTCGTAGAGCTTGGCGTCACGCAGGAAGCGCCCCATGGGGTAGTCGTTGATGTAGCCGTTCCCACCTACGACCAGAACCAAGGTGCAAGTTATTGCTTTTCTCTCATCTGAGGGGCTGAGAACCCCGCTCCTGTGGTCTGCCAAAATAACACAGTGGCAGTGACTGTGCCTTACCGAGACATTGGATCCCATCCAGAGCCACCTGGGTAGCGCACTCTGCTGAGAAGAGGATCACTCCAGCACAGTCCTGCGAGGAGAGACGCAAACTGTGACAGAGGCATGGAAGGTGTTACCTGCCCTTTTCCCATCTGTGTGCCTTTTCATTCCTCTACAGACATCTGCTAACAAACCTGAACCACTTCATCACAAAGGCACAGGATTCGTCCCCTGCAAGCAAGAAGCTGACACCGTCTTTCTGTCACTTTTGTCAGACCACACGAAGGTAGAAAATAGAGTGCAGCAGGGGAGCTGCTCTGCCTCACGAATGGACATCATACCCCCTGGAGACCAACATGATTTGATTTGGGATGCAGGGCTCTGCTCTGCTAAGTGCCTGGTTCTCTCCCCCGACAGACGCACGGTGACATGTCAGCTGTGTCGATGACAACACCTCGGGATGACTGCCATAGCCCCTTATAGCAGGTAGGATACTGTGTTTGGCCTTCCAGTAAATCCTACCCATACTGCTACATCTGTTCCCTTGTACGACTACAGCTCCTTTTTCTTGCGTTGGGGGGGGTGAGGAGGGAAAAACAAACACTTGGAGTACTCTGAGTCATTTTAACCCACAGTATGCCCACCCTGCTCGTGATGAGGAACCAGGCTGTCCAGCAAAGCAGCGGAGTCACCATCCCTGGAGGTGACTCTGAGAGAGGTGGCACTGAGGGACATGGTTTAATGGTTGGACTTGGTGATCTTGGAGGTCTTTTTCAACCTTAATGATTCCATGATTGTATGCAGGAACATGGCTCAGTGGGCACAGTGGGAACGGTTGACAGTTGGATTTGATGACCTTGGAGGTTTTTTCCAAATTTCGTGATCCAATTGAAGGAAGCAAATTTGGACACAACCCACATGGAATTGCAAGCTCACCTTTGCATTAAAGTGGCCCTGGTCGCAGGCTTTGGCCACGTTGTAGACGTACTGCCGACAGGCCATCAGCCGGGTGTACATATCAGCCATTTTGCCCTGCATGAGCTGCATGTTGCAGAAGAAAAGAGACACATGTTGCAGCTATTGAAACTTAATGTGAGTCCACAGGGATTGAGGGGAAACGGTTTTCTGCTCGAGCTCTGGGAATCAGCTGGGTTTATACAATGCATTCCCTATGGTCTCTCAGACATCAGTCATAACTCCAGGTTATCTTCTCCATGAAAAGCCCTCCCAACACAGCGCATCTCATCTTCTCTTTAAGAAGAAGAAGAAGAAAAAAAAGACAAAATCTCAAAAAAAAAAAAAAAACAAAATCTCTTCTTGTTCTATCTCACCTGGAAATGGCCAATTCTCTGTCCAAATGCTTCTCTTACATGTAAATATGGAATTGCATGGTCAAGAACAGCTTGCATGAGCCTGAGGAAAGTGCAGATAGGCAGGAAAAGAAAGACAACAGAATAATTAAAATACCGATTAAATCTTGGAAGCTCAATCTAAGGCAAAAAGGTTTTCCTACCTAAGAAGATATGGCGCTGTCTTCCTATAGCTCCACTCAAACAATGCTAAGAATGAATTCCAAAAGCCCATGCTTTCTCTACAGTGTCCCACACGTTGCCCATTTGGGACATCTTGTGGTAGGGTTCTACTTTCTTAATTCAGGAGACTGAGATGGGGGGGGGTTGAAGAGCCTTCTTACACCTGCAGCTAGGACAGTTTGTGCTGCCTCGTGTCTCCAGAAGACCAACAGAAGGGGAGTGAGCCAATTTTGTACAAAAGTATAGACAGGATTAAGAATGGTGAGAAATCCTCCTTCTGCTTTGCAGATGACAGTCTGTCCATACAAGGGTTTTAGCACAGAAGAGAGCACAAGGAAGGACACAAAGGGGCTGTAAGGTAAAAAATGTTTATGCCAAGACCACCATATTCAAAATCATGTTCTGAATGGCAAGTTCATGGAACCACCCGGTTCACGCTACATTGGAAGGCAGGGATTCCCAAACTTTCCTTCTTGCATTGCTTCTATGAGGAATGGAGAGGTGATACCAACCCAGCTGGGTGACTGTGGCTGATCTTTCTGGCCTTACATCCTATGAAAGGTGACAAACTCTTACCCCAGTGGCCCACCAGATAGCACGAGCCTCTCCAGGTCCAACCCGCTCATCAGAACGTAGACTCCTTTGCTCAGCTTCCCCAAGATATTTTCAGCTGCAAAGAAAAATGATTTACCCATGTACAAGCCTAAGATAAGCCACTGTCTGAAGGTCTGTGATCTCTGGGCAAAAGATTCAAACCCTCACTCACGTTCACCTTACCTTCTGGCTTGAGACACATTCAGGATGAGCTAGACAGGCTGAGTTTTGGTGCATACACTCTCAACCATTGAAACATTTTAATCCAAGCAAAGCCAAAAAGAAAAAGGCAGTAAAAAGTTACAATAGATCATCTACAATTGCTGTTACTCCCTATCCATGTTCTAGAGAGTAAGGAGCAGCCCAGAGATCTCCCAGCTTAGTGTTTGTGCGAATGGGAGATTTAACAGCCTTGGAGGGCAAAATGGGAGCCCTTTCTCCATCTCATCAGTTTGTATCTAACACAACCTGACAGTGACCAAAAGCTGCCACCATCTGATGTCTGCTGAGGGGGGACTTGAAATGAATGTGAATCCTAGTCTGATATGCCTAGATCACCTCAGTGAGCACTCCTAATAAAGGAATCAAAGCTTCCACAGGCAACCAGCCAAAGCTCGCCACTTAGCATGCGCTGGGGTGATCTACACCGGCCTTCTGGGACTAGAAGATGTGAACTCTTGTTATCACCCCTTCCATGAGAGGGACTGAACAGAGCATTGCATGTTACAAACACACATTTCAAAGACAAGTATTATTTCTGTGAAAACGGAACAGAAGAAAACGCATTAGATAAAGGGCTGACAAAAAGGCTGAAAGCCATGTCTTTGCAGGACAATCTAAAGAACGCACTGATGTTAGCAAATATCAATAGAGATGCAGGAACAAAAGGTTCATCGCAGTAAGGCTGTACTCCTACAGGCAGGGGAGAACTTAAAGCCTATCAGCTCTGCTCTGTAGACGGACAGAGATTATTCACTCATCATGCCATAAAGAGGAACTGACACATGCTTTGGGCTTTGATCACAAGAGATCCGAGAGGTGCAATACGCGATGTGAAAGTGAGGCAGGACTTGTGGACAGCCAAACTCCCAAAGCAAATACTCTCTTTCAGTGACAGCAGCTCAAGGACTGCATTGTCTTCTTGTTGAAGAGCACGCTGATGTGCTGTGCAGAGAAACACAACCCCTATAGAGGCAGCGATGCGATATTGGGGCTTAAAAGTAAATGAATGAACCTGGCCCTCAGAAAAACCTCAACATTCCCCTTCCTCCCACTCCTCCAAAAACAACAAAGAGAAACACTAATAGCAAACATTGCTTTGAGCAACAGAGCACAAACTCCAGCATCAGCAACAGTAAAATGAGAAAACTGTTTAGGAGTAATGACATTCTATAGCTTAAGAAAAAGAAAATAACAACACAAAACAAAGAGGACCGAACAGCCTGAACGTTCTCCTGTACATGCAGGGATAAGGGATGGATAGGTACGCAGGGAGCTGAGAGACATGTGCTGATTGCACAAGGAAGGGCAAGCTTGCTGGCTGCACATCACAAAGGAACGCTGAGGTTCTGAACCGACTTTTACCAAATCAATATGACCAAATGAACCCAGGGACAACACCCAGTATGAGAAAAAACCACTCAGTGGAGCATGGCTGACAATGAAACCCATATGTTTCAAAGCGGATGGAATTGCAGTGCTAGAGGAAGACATCTGAGACAAAGATTCTGCAGACATACGAAACAACATCAAACCGCTTCAGCTTCCAAGGTAGAAGATCAGAAGTAGCATTAATGGCCAGAGTGCAAAGTGTGTTAACTTTCAATGGTGCAGTGATGTGTCCCTCCAAGTTATCAGAAAATTGAAATCTCGTTACCATGAGAACACACTGTTCTGCACAGATGATTACCCAGATGATCATCTGAAGTCTCGGGTACTGCCCTTTCTGATTTCAGACTGCAGGAGTCTGGTCAACTTAGAAACGTCACATTTCAGCTGCAACTCTTCCACATTCTGAAAGCAGCTGTTGCTGCTGTATAGGGAGCAGTGGAGTTGCTTTGTCTGCAGATATGCAATTAGGAGTTACAGGAGTGCAGATAAGGGATCTCCTCTGCTTGCTGTGGAGTAACAAAAACAGTCACTACATTTGCCCCTGTTGTATTAATGATGGAAAGGATGTTTTCTCTTTAAGGCCTAGACACCACGAGAATTGTCATAAGTGAAGCAGAAGTCTCTCTCAGGCGGTCTTCTGTGATTCTGGAGAAGAGAAACTTTAAGACAAGTAAGTTCTCCTACTTATCAGATGGGGAGCTGCAGCAGCAGCAATCAGAAGCTTCTCTGGAAGCCTCATACAGGTTTTGTGTGCGAGACAGGTGCCTGAGGGAGCAGTGGAAGCGATCCAGCACAGAATGCATTCACTCATAGAATCCATCAGACTGCACCTTCACCAGCTCTCTTATGAGGCTGCTTAAGAGCAGGGAGCCATCCACAAAGCCCTCTGGGTCACAGTCTGAGCATGCATGCAAACAGAGAACCAATTTACCTAAGCAAGAAGAGAGTGCAGCACCCCACATGCATACTGCCACGATGTGGAACCAACTCACCAGGGATCTTACAGTCCTCAAAGATCAATTCACAGGTGTTAGACCCTCTCATTCCCAGCTTATCAAGCTTCTGTGCCGTGCTAAAGCCTGGCATTCCCTGCAAAGCCAAGACATCAAAACTAAGGATTACAAGCACTGACAGTGACAGAACTATGCTAATCTCTCCGTCAGGTAAGTCCATCAGAAAGTTTACTGATCTCTGAGAGTATCATTTATTTTATTACAGCTTCCTCATGGGAAGGAAGATGTACAGAGTGTAGTTTCAGTTAACTCAAAGGGAAGAAAAACCCCAACAGATTCCTGTTTCCCAAAGGATTCTGATCATTTTTGCCTGAGCGTTTGGGTTGCTACAGGGTTCCAAAAGGGCGGTGAAAGAAAAAGGGAGAAAAAGGAATAATGTTATTTCAACATCTTGGTATTAAAAAAAAAAAAGCAAGGATAGAAGACAGGATAGTAGGATATTTATAGAGCCTCCAACTCCTCTGACAATTTCGGGCAACAAGCAAGTCCTTCTTTACAAGGATCATGTCCTCTCTCCACATCTCTAGCCCAGGAGACTGACTGCGTTCCTGCATGCCCAAATCCAGGAGCTCCCAGCTGCCAGTGCAATATCACTGGAGCAGAGGACAAATCTCATGGGTTCATAAGGTTCGGGTAGGGAATAGTTTTTGCCTTTGAGCAAGGGACTGATAGATATTGAGTTGGTTTTTAAACAAACCACTTAGAGTGAAGGAGGTAGCTTTAAAAGCACACCAAGGTAGAACTGTGAGAATTATGAAACTATAACTGAAACCTACCTTCTCCACAATGAAAGCAGTTATCCCTTGGGAGGCTGGAACGGCATTAAGGTCAGTTTTGGCATAAACGATGAGAACATCTGCATCTGGCCCATTGGTGATCCAAAATTTGTTCCCATTCAAAACATAGTAGTCCCCTGGAAGCACAGAGCTGCAGTCTGTAAGTTTGCAATAGATAAATCAACACTTACGTCCTGACCCCATTTATTTCAAGGGTGATCTTTAAGGTCCCCACAAACAACATGCACACATCCCTCCCCCCCTCTAAAAAATAATCAAGAAAACTCATCACCTTCATTTCCAGAGTCTGAAGACAGTTTAATGAATGCCTGACAAACTAAGGTTCCTAGCACTGGTACCATCACATTGTAATCCTTCACCACCATAATCAGAACTCTACTTGGGACCTTCAACCACCCACCCCGTGTCTTCACTACCTCGTGTTATCATGCACTGATTACTCTGGAAAGAAGCACAAGGCTGCCAGCATGGCCTGATAAATGCTGCATGGCATTAGGGAGGTTAGCTTCAGTTTCCAGGAGACATTTGTGCTGGAAGCTCATGATAGGCTTTACCTTTCTTGTCTGCCTTCAGCTTCATGGACACAACATCAGAGCCAGCATTGGGCTCGCTCATTGCTAAGGCTCCAATGTGCTCCCCACTAATGAGCTGGAAAAGAGAAACAGAAGAACCTCCTCTGGCACAACTTAAGGACATTATGTCTTATCCTTACTCAAACTAATTCAATCCATCAGTGCATTTCAACAGAAGTCTCAGTTTTAGTTAATGAAGTACGACTAAGAACTTGGTTCTTACTCTGTTTCACGACAAGTAATTAAAGTGATTGCACTACCCATATTGAAAGCCAGTGAATGAGGGCATTAAAATACACCTGATCCGCAATGAGGACAACCTGGGGTCACATCTTGCCATATGGCACAGAGTTCATTTGAGGAGTCAAAAAAAAAAAAGAAAGAAAAAAGGAAAAAAAAAGCCCCCATCCTGCCACTTCCCAGCATCATACCTTGGGCAAGTACTTCTCTTTCTGGGCTTCACTGCCGTTCCGCACCAGCTGGTTGATACAAAGGTTTGAGTGGGCTCCGTAACTAAGCCCAACAGCTGCTGATGCACGGGAAACTTCCTCCATCACCAGCACGTGGTCCAGATAGCCCAGAGCAGATCCACCGTATTCCACTGAGAAGAAAAAGCTCACATGAACCACCAAAGAGTACATCATGTAAGCTCCAGATCCCAGGGTTGGGCTCAGTCTTGAATAAGATTTGAGGCAGTTACAGGAGAGCTCCTGGGTCTGACTGGCACTGTCTCTGGGCTGGGCACCTCCGGCTTTCCCCATCCTCTCTGAAATTCAGTTTTCTCATCTTAGAGAACGTGACATGCATTTGTATACACACAAATGCAGTCACAACCAAAAGTAAAAGCTTTGTTTTACAGGAAAGGAGCAAATGATTGTACTCATAAGAGAAGAACTATAACAAGAGGACATAAACAACACGCACCAGCCAGGGAAGTAATGTGCACTTACTGGCCCTCAGCATGAATGCTGGAAGGAAGCAGCAAGACCAATAAGAGCTGCCTTGATTTCACACAACAGCCACTGGCATTAGATGCAGCCTCTCTCCCACATCACTCATGCTGACTTCTGTCTTTATTTGCAGGGCCACTTCACCCTCTGCAATCACCCCAATCAGAGCTTGGGTTTTTACCCTCAATATACTGAAAGATGGGTTTATCCATCTCTGACATATGCTAAAACAAAAGATTTTCTACTTGTTCCTAAAGTGCTGCTGGGTTGGGTGTTACAGCCCTCAAAAAGAAATGCGTTATTGTCACATCCCATCCCTACCTCCTACAGCAAAACCAATGCCAACAGAGAAAGCGCACACAACAACACAATCAGAAATGGAAGGTCTGGGCACAGGAAGGTTTTAGAGGTGAATCTCAGAGGGAATCCAAACAGACAGCGCTCATGAGGGGATGGCTTATTTATAGTGTGGGAAACCGCTGCGAGCCTCAGGCACAACATCAAAGAATAAAGAAGGTAAGAGTGAGAAAAAACAGGAGCAGCAGTAAATTGGGAAGAGTAAAGAGAGAGCAGGAAGAGAGACTTTCAGATTCAGTGCCACTGAAAGGAGTGCAGAGGCATCATTTCAAGGCGCTGCTGTTCAGCTTGCTTCTGCAGAAGCCTTTGCACATGCACATGTAGAAACACAGGCTTCACAATGGGGAAATAAAGGCCCCACTGGCTGCTTTTCTCCACTACGACTTCTCCTCATTACATTGTGTGCCTCAGTAACCCGTAACATTAATCAGAACGTTTTTCAGCTAACCTGGATGAGGCTGAGGAAGTTACTCTGACTTTTTTATTCTGATGAGTTGTGTGCTGTCTGTTCTCCATTCGTAATCACAGCTTTCCACAGTGCCTTTTATACCCTGTAACTTCTCTATGTTTGCTCCGGGATACTTTTACCCATAGCTCAAAGTTTACAGCAAATGGAAGCAACGTACTCAAGTTGCACGTTATAGCTGGAAAAAAAAACTATTTTTGAGCAGTCATTTTAAACTGTAAAAGCCATTCTGTAGCTGTTCAGAAGTTTTCTGAACCAACTTCTTGTTGAAGGATAAGGAAAGCACCCTGTTTTATAAAGCATGAAAACAGGAGCTTCTGGGCAAAAACAGCCATCACATCACAAATGAGGATGCACAAACTGGAAAGGCTATGCTTAAGTGGCTTCTTCACTGGAACAGGCTGCCCAAGGAGGCTGTGGATGCTCCATCCCTGCAGGCACTCAAGGCCGGGCTGGATGGGGCTCCGGGCAGCCTGGGCTGGTGGTTGATGACCCTACACATAGCAGAGGGTTGGAACTGGATGAGCATTGTGGTCCTTTTCAACCCAGGCCATTCTGTGATTCTTCTGTGTGAAGCACCATGCGGCAGATGGTGGGAATGGACTTACCAGGAGCTGTGATCCCCAGAACTCCCAGTTCCCCAAGTTTCTTCCAGAACTCCTACAAACACAGAAGAAGCAGTCAGGCCAGTGGGATGAGAAGTAGCTCCCTGGACACGTGGATTTACCTTGTTGGTGTGAGACCTCAGAGATAAGCACATCAATACCTGTTCCTCCTGCAGCAGCAGCTTCACCCTTCAGACTAAGAACCCACACAGTCTTAAGGACATTAGTCATGCTACAGTCTGTTGACTGAAGGAAGGTAACTCATAAACCTAAATTTAATTTGAGGCAGAAGGGTTCTAAGATTTAACGCATGCCCAATTTAAGAATTTAGATGAATTTAAGCCTCCTATTAACTTCAAAAACTGCACTTTTTGATCTTCTTATGCCATACGTAGCTAAAGATAATTTAAGATGTCAGGATTTAAATTTATACTTGCCTTTTACCTCATACAACCTTGTCACACCGCGTGGGTCTATTAGCCTGTGACTGCTGCAAGTAGCAGATAGCATAAGTTATCCATGAGTGAGACCCTGGAAAACTCTGAGAAGAGTTGCAATCGCTGAGCAATTTAAGGCTCTAAAACAGAAACTGGTATGGAAAGCCAAGGAAACTTCCTTCTTTAAAATCTCTTCAAAGGAAGTGTTAGAGCCGAGGAAGGAAAAACAGCTGCTGAGGCAAACAAAGGTTCTGGAAGAGCCATAAGAGCTGCCCGTCTGGTGAGCACTTCGGACTTGGAGGTCCAGATCCTTTATCTTCATGAGGGACACTCACGAGGGTACATAGACTTCAGTGTTTTTGGGATGGCCAGGATACTTGATACACATGGGAACTGGATAAAGTTGTTTAGTTGCGTATTGTTGGACACACACCCTACAAAGCTCATCTGCTAGAGGATGGGCTGTATTCCTTGGCCTTCCTTTGCCCATTTCCCAGATTTCTCATTCCGACAAGACCACTACATAAGACACACTTTCAAGCTGTGCCAGGGAAGGTTCAGGCTGGACGTTAGGAAATACTGCTTCTCTGAAAGGGTGGTCAGGCACTGGAATGGGCTGCCCAGAGAGGTGGTGGAGTCACCGAGCCTGGTGGTGTTCAAGGAACGTTTGGATGTTGTGTTGAGGGACATGGTTTAGCGAGAACCA
>PPHD01024181.1:0-12213 GCA_002909625.1 Bambusicola thoracicus
TAATATATAATATAATGATACTATTAATCAATACAATATAATGGCTCTATTAATTTTATGTGTGAAATCTGTTCTGTAGAGACAGATGAAGTCACAGACATAGCTGAGATTTTTAAACATTATATGTTGACACACCGATTTCTACTAGTTTAATTGCAGTTGTCTCATGCTAACTCATAGCTCTCATTTATTTACTTCAATATTGTATTTAAGTAATTCCTTTAGCTCAGAGCTCTGAAGTATTTAAGCCTTAAATTGACTAAGCGCTAATGGTCAGTATCTCTATACTTCGTATGATTTCTTTATCCTCACTTTATCTAGTTTTAATATTTGTTCCCTCTTTCCTTTTTGTTTTGTCCTTGCTGATCCCTGATCTTTTCTTCCTTTCTGTTGAGTTCTAAGCTTATTTTCCCATGAGCCCTCTGACTCAAAATAATGGAGCAGAGTAACTTTAGCAAAGTTATTTTTAGCCTTGGCAAGAAGTAGAAAAGGGAATATTTGTGTAAATACCGCCTACTTAAGATGGTAAGCCAAATAAATCTGTGCTGTAGTTGGCATCATAAATTGCAAAATATTTATCCTTCAAAAATCTAAAATTCTTTGTGGGAAGAAATAAACTGCTGACTTTTGGTGAAAGTCTTTTCTAAAGAGTTCAAATCTGGGATATGAGTTCTGTCCCAGTTCAATATAATTTTAATTCAGTTATAAAGTATGTGGTGCTCTCCTTTCTGTCCCTTTGAAATCAATTTTTGTCATTTAGTTGTACTTAGGCTTTTACTACAAACATGTTGTTTTAGAGTAAATTTGTCAATGGAACAATGACCTTGAAACTACTTTAAAGAAGTTGAAAGGCTGTTAAAAAAAAAATAAAAAAAAATCGTATTGTTGCATCCTGTGCATTATGTTTATATTTATACCAGCTATATTATTAGACAAACAGATTTCATAATGTAGTAGACTTATGTCCCCCTAATAGAGAAACTGATTGCAGAAAAATATAAGTAAAAGGAGGAGGATCTTAGGCCATTTTTTTGTTGGAGGTGAATAGTAATGCTGAGATTTAAGACCAAAACACAAAAAATCTCAGTTCTGGAGTAGAGTGTAAAGATCCATCTAGTATTGAGTTATTTACTTCGTTCTGACTATGGGATATATTTTACCACCTTGTTAGTGCAAAGCATTTACTTTTTTCATTATGGCAGTGAAAGTATGGCAGATGTAAGAAAAACTAAATACCATGAGTACAATAAAGAACACACACTACCAAAAGGTGGGCAGCAGACTGTAGTAAGTCATTACACTCTTTAGTGCCTATAACAATTTAAAAACATACTGTATTTGGGAATACAAGCTTTCCATCAGAACATAGAATGTTGATTCAATAGGAAATCAAATGAAGAGAATGGTATGAAAAGACTTCAGAAACCCCCTGTCCTTATTTGTGAAGTGTCTCATCCCACTCAGTGGATTTGGAGGAAGGTAAGTAAGTTTCAAGGGATGTGAATCTTTTTCTGTCTCCTGAGCCGTGCCTCCCCTAGTTAGCAGAGGTCAGTGCCACACTGGAGTCATTCAAGACTCGGAGGAATAAAACCCATCAATTTATTGAGTGCTTTCTTAACAACAACCAGTATCCAATTTGGAGGTAAAATTGGGTAATTTGCTAATTACAATTAATAAACGTTACAGGTAATACAGTATTAGGCAGCAGCTACTACAAAGAGTAAAAGAATAAAAGATCAAGAGAAAAGATAGAAAATGAAGAAAGAGAGACAGACAGACATAAAAGGGTGTTCGCCACTCCTTGTTCCAGCAATGTCATGGTGTGAAGTGCTGATCTTAAGTAGTGTTGGGTTGTCCAAAGTTGTGCTGGTCAGTTCACAATGACTAAAGATGACAGTATGAACTCTTACTTATAGTCCAAAGTGGGCAAGCCTGCTCCTTTGGACTGACAGTGTTTGGCTTCAGGATCTCAGCACAAACTCCTTTGTTCCTATTTTCCAGGCCTTGCAAATTTAAGTCAGCAGATACAAGGAAGCAGGTTGATGTGAGCTTGTATACTGCCTTCACAGAATACAATGGTATATTATTAATAAACCCCAGTTTCCTGTATCAAGTGAGAACATTTGCTCACAGATCAAGTCTTCAGCCAGTAAACACCCTTAGGCCCTCCCATTCAAAGGCAAATAACTCCAAATAAACGCTTTAAAATATAAAACACAAAAAGTGATGTTGATTGCCTCATGATGATTTGCAACACTCCTTACCAGTCTCAGACAGTGAAGAAAATTCATTTGTAGAACACATAAACAAGGAACAGTTCAGTGCTGTTTCTTGGTAGCTTAAAACTGTTTCTTAGTCTAGCTTGCAAGATGAAATGAAGTAAATCATGAGAATCTGTGTGTGTGAAAAAATGTGGAAAACTGAGAAAGGTAAAAGATTTGGGTATCTCTAAGTAACTAACTGCTGAATTTACGGCTTGGTTTCCATGCAGACTGATGGAGAAGCAGATAAATTTCTACCAGTTTCATAAGGAAAATCATGATGAAAGAAAGAAAATCTAGGCTTTCACGTTACTGGAGTTTCCACTTGTGACAGCTCACTTTTTAAATTTCACAATATTCTGGAAAATACTTTTTAAGAATTTGCAGTTAGTCTCATCACACACATTTTCTGTAGGTGAAAATTTCAGCACTCCACTCAGGTAAAGGAGAATGTAGTTTGTGTTTCAAAGACAGAGACTTAGTAAATCAGAGTTTTGATGAGAAACACAGAAGAAAAGAGAAAGGGCAATTTAGTCTTGAGATTCAGCTTTTGCTGATTGGAGAGTAAAGAACTAATCTTTGTACAGTGCCAGCTTATTAGTATCAGAACACTTTTCAACTAACTAGAAGGAATTAAGATTTCTTTAGTAGTTAGAAAAGATATTTTGCAAGACTGGTCTTTTTATTGTGGTGTATTTGATGTGTTTTTATAGTTTAGCAAGGTAATCAGTAGTTTTGGTACTGCATGTGCTAAGTGCAAACGCAGTTATACTAATTCAGCTGAATATAATGCACCAAGTTTATCAAGTCTGTCTCTTCTTTTCTGTACCAGACACTCACCAAGCTGAAGCTCAGCCACGTCAGGCCCTGGTCAGGGAGCCAACTGCAAGCATTAAGTGAGCTACAGCCAGCTCAATGCAAAGCAAACTCAGATGAGTCCTGAGATACTACTCTCAGGTTGACACAAAGAATGTAGCCTTTCATTAATAATTGGAAAGAAACAAATAAAACAAAACAAAACCCACAATGTCCTCTGTCCTAAAATGGCCCAAACCATTTTTATTGGGTTACAATTTATGCTATATATAATCAATTAATGTACAGATCAGACAGCATATTGATAAGGTGGCTGTTGAAGAATGATTATTTGGAACTGTTTCCCAGTGTGATTCCACCATGGCTGTCATTCACATTATCTCAGGAAGTTGACCTCTTGTTACATCTAACTTGATTGTAAAAACAGACGAAGTGGCTCATTAATGGTTTGCTTGTTTTTTCTTTTCTTTTCTTTTTTTTTTTTTTTTGAAACACAGCTTCCTTCAGTAACTTAATCTGCAACTCCGTAGAGATATGAACATAACAAATGTAACAAACTAATTTTAAAAATAAACACTAGTAATAGGAACTCTACTAAAAAGTAAGTTCATTAAAGTAGGAAATCAGGAAATAATTACTTACAAAGTTCACAGACTGTTCAATATTTAGCATTGCAGGCTTGATCAAAATTGCTCAGAGCCTTCCCTAAAATGGTGGTACAAACAGAGAGCATCAACAGAGCTCTGATGATGGAAGGGAGGTCATACAGAGTTGCATCTTGTGAAATCCAAAGTTATTCAGAAATCCACCAGATTTGAGGAAGAGACAGGGGGCTTAAAGTCTTTCCTCGCAATACCAGCTAAAACAACTGGAAGATGACTGCTATTGGAAGACTTATGTATCTTCATAAGCTAAAGAACTATTAGAACTGTCATCAACAACTCTTGTATTGTCTTACTGTATAATAAATGTGACAATAATTTTGGTAGGCTTTTTGGTTAATTAAAAAGAAGCCAAACCTCCAAACAAGTCCTCACCCTTTGACAAAAACTGGTGCAACAGCTATCTGTTCAGCAGGACTGTAGATCTTTGCAAATGATTCAAATTTCAGTGTTCGTAGAATCATACAATGGCATGAGTTGGTAAAGACTTTGACAGATCACCTGCCACATGCAAGGTTGGCAACCACTAGATCACTTTGTCCATGGCCCCATTAAGCCCAGTCCTGAATGCCTCCAGGGACTGGGCATCCGCAACTTTTCTAGCAACCTATTCCAGTATGTCACCACTCTGAGTAAATAATTTTTTTCCAAATATCTAACCTAAATTTCTACTCTTTTAGTTTAAAGCCATTCCTCTTGTCCTATCACTTTCAGACCATGTGAAATGCCGGTATCCTTCCTGCTTATAATCTCCCTTCAATTACTGGAAGGCCACAATGAGATCTCCCTGGATCCTTCTCTTCTCAAAGATAAATAAGCCCAGCTCCCTCAGTCTTTCTTCACAAGAGGGGCTCCAGACCTCTGATCAGCTTTGTGGCCCTCCTTTGGATCCACTCCAACAGCTCTTGTGCTGGGGGCCTCAGGCCTGGATGCAGTTCTCCAAATGAGATTTCATGAGGGTGGAGTAAAGGGAGACAATCACCAGCCACCCATATTTCATGCATCCCAGGGTACTGTTGGCCTTCCAGGCCACAAGCACTGCTGGCTCCTGTCCAGGTTTCATACACCAGTATCATCAAGTCTGTTTTGTACAGAGCTGCTCTCAGTGAGGTTTTCTCCCAGTCTGTATGCATACCTGGGATTGCGCCAACCCTAGTACACCACCTTGCATTTAGCCTTGTTGAACTTCATTGGGTTCTCATGGGCCCACTTTCTGAGCCTGTCCAAGTTCCTCTGGATGTCATCCCTTCCTTCTATTGCATCAGCTGCATCACTCAGCAAATCTGCTGAGGGTACACTTGATCCCACTCTCTATGTCATTGATAAAGATGTTGAAGAGCACTGGCCCCAGTACTAACCACTGAGGGACACTAGTCATGACCAGCCTCCACCCGGACAAAGAGTCGTTGACCCTCTGGCTGTGACCATCCAACCAACTCTTTTTCCATGGCCTTCAAATCCGTATCTTTCCAATTTAGAGATAAGCTTATTACCAGTGTTTCAGCTGAGAACACCTGTGCAGCAATAACCAAATAGAAATTCACCCTTTAATTAAGCCTACACTTCAAGTGTGATTCACAAGAGGGTCTGGTTAGAGCAGTAACTGAAGTGTTCTACTTGGGTACTCAGCCGGAGACTTAGCTTGTTGTCTGTACTATAATGAACAGATGAATTGGTGTTTTAAACAAAATGGTAAGAGCTTTAAAGAAAATAAATAAATAAATAAAAAGAAAATGGAAAAAAATCTGTTGCGGAATTTTTTTATAACTCAATGAGAATTTCTTGAAAAATAGAAGTAACCTAGTTTCAAGTTTCTTCTCTCAGTCAAGAAAAGGGAATTTTAATAGCCATTTACATATATATTTTGAACTCTCCTCATAGCTTCTACAGAGAGTAACTTTTAGTAAAACAATCTGTTTAGTAAAAGAACATGTCAGACCTGCACTTTGCCTTTGCTAATCTTTCCAGCCAACCTCTACACTTAACTTTTTCTGTGAGCAAGCACCACAGCTTCCTTCTCCTCTCCAAGCAGAAGAATAAACAAATATTTCAAAAATAGCTTTGAGTGTACATTTTGTAATCCAATAATATTTCTTGCCTTTCTTACAAACAAAACAAAACAAAACAAACAAAAAAACACTCTGTGAAATTGGATGTAAGGAAAAATGTTTTTACAGTGAGGGTGGTGAGGCACTGGAACAGGTTGCCCACAGATACAGTGGATGTTCTGTCCTTGGAAACATCCAAGGTCAGGCTGGACCAGGCTCTGAGTGATCTATCAGTAGACGTCCCTATTCACTGCAGGAGATTTGGACTAGATGATCTTTTAGGGTCCCTTTCCAGCTAAACAATTCTATGATATGTTACTTATCCAGTGTTTTCAAAACCAGATTTCCTAGATTTCAAAACCCAGAATGATTCTGTTGGAGGAAAAGATGGGGGCAAGTGACATCTAAAGGATGATTACTGAAAGAAATTTAGGTAAGTGCTTCAACTCAAGAAAGCAATGCTTAAAACAACATATAGAAAACCTCTGGAGCATTTGCAGGAATTTGAGAAACATGAAAAAGCACATCTAGTCCTTTGCTTTACTTTTAAAATAATTGGCAAGCCCTCAGATCAGTATCATGGGTCAGAGTTCCCTGTTAACGTGAGAATAGTGGGAGCATGAAACCATAATGCAATGTGCCATTTTTAAAAACTGGCAAATATTCTCATTCACATTAATGTAAATAGGTTACTCCAAGTCCCCAGTCAACTGTCTCCCTTCAAAATATATCTCCTACGTTGAAGAACTCAAGAACAGAGAACACTAAAAATTTTGTTAATTACTGGCTGAACTTCAACCAATCATGCTTTCTCACACTTAATGTTCCAGGTGGAGAAGGTTTCAGCACACTGTTGAAGCTGATAAATCATATGTGCATTATTGTATTTAGGACTAAAATTGAGCCATGTCTAGAGCTATATGCAGTTACTTCACTACTTGGTTTAGATGCAAAGAAATAAATGAAGCAAATTTTAAAGTTAAAAATCAGGTAAAAAATCGTTTTTCTGCATATGGAATTGTTGTAGTTTTATGATTTTTTGTTGTCAGTATTCCTCATCAGGACATCATGTGAACCAGTGGGAGTTAAAAGAGTTAATCTTCTGGTTCCATTTACTGCCTTTTAGGGGCATTTTGAGTATTCTGATGGGAGGTACTCCTGGAGGACTTGGCACGAAGAGGAAGATAGGTGGAGCTCGTGATAGGATCCCAGCATCTCTCCCTCTGGGCCCGGCTCAGCTCACTGTGGCAAAGGGCACGTGTTTCCCTTGCACTATCATGGGGACTCACACTTTGGGCACTCTGATCTCTCTCTCATTTTGTTTGATTTTGTTGGATTTAGTAAATTACCGTTCCTCCTCAGACGATTTTTTTTTTTTTTTTTTTTTTTCCCAGGCTTGTACCCATCCTGTCATGAACTTAGATCTGGGGATAACTTCCTGACAGGAATAAAATTATTTGATCTTAAGTCCCAGGTAAAGAGGGGTAATAAACCTACATTTTTCTGAAGTGACTTTAGAAGTCACTTTGAGAGTCACAGCAGTCAGAATCACTCAGGTACATCTTCAGTAGGATGAGAGGGAATGGACTCAAGTTGCATCAGGGGAAGTTCAGTTTGGATATTAAGAATAACTTCTTTGCCAAAAGATTGAACAAGTACTGGAATGGGCTTTCCAGGATGGTGGTGGAGCCACTATCTCTGGAGGTGTTCAAGAAAGGTTTAGACGTTGTACTATGGGGCATGGTTTAGCAGGGGATTATTGGTGGTAGGTGGACAGTTGGACTAGATGATTTTGGAGGTCTTTTTCAACCTTGGTGATTCTGTGATTTTATGATTCCATGGTTATGACCAGACTTTGCTGATTTAAGTCAATCTAACACCTTACTGCAAATTTTATCTTGTTTTATTGGATAACATGGAAAATACAGAAAAAACATACAATGATCAAATTGCAGGAAATCTGTACATTTCACCTCCCATGTACAAATATTTAGAGACTTTCTATTTCATACTAACAAACACAGAATTCACTGGAATTTAAAATTTACTGCTACACAATTTCCACCAAAAATCCTCCAGGAAGATAAAATAGTTCTAGTGATGGTTTAAAGAATTATGCTTCAGGAGATATAGTCAGCATAAAAATACACAATTACAAATGGTTTGGGTTGTAAGGGTCCTTTTAAGATTATTTAATCCTACCCATGCTAAGGGCAGACAAATCTCTCACTAGACCAGGTTGCTCCAGAAGTGTTCTCACTCAATGCAAACATATGACTTCGCTCTTACTGATGCAGCTCTGTATGCTATAAGGATACAATAACTTCTTATGTTCCTTGGACACAAGATATTTTTCTGCAAAACTCCTTTCTGTACAGTTATTAGTCTAACCTGAGTCTGTGGAAAAGTCACTGAGAAGATTGTTCTGGGGTTTATTGAAAGTAAATTAAAGAACAAAACAAAACAAAAAATCAGTCATAGTCATCATGGGTTAATCAAGGGAAGTCCTGCATTAGCAATTAGATCTCCTTCCATGATAAGGATTCATGGAAAATTTCAGAAAACAACATTGACTTCTGCAGAATTAGGAATTCAGTACTGCACCATAAGCTCTCAAATTCTTTTCCTATGGCTACTAATATTCAAGGTTTTTAACTCCACTGTAACTGAAAGTCAGCTTTAGGGTACTGGGAATTTTCTGGTGTTAGATGCGTGCATATGGAGAGAATGGTCTACAAACTGTATGATAAAGCAAATAGCACACAGAGTTGAGGAAAAAATAAAAGAATGTCTCTTCAGCCATATATTTCTAAGTCTAAGTCGTATCTGAGATGCAATGCCTAGAATTACAGAAAGTATTTCATAATATGTATTCTTTATAACCATTTGGATATTTTTCTCCATTTAAAATCCAAGTATCTAAATCACAAACGTTCAAATACAAGATATTGTGCTGAGATGATGTCTTAATTTTATTAACAGAAATAGCAAGTAATAAGGAAGTTTTAACAGGTTTTGACACTGTAGCTGTGCATCAGCAATCTGTAAAACCAGACTTAACATTTCTTTGCTGGTTTTAGGTTATATAAACTTCAAAGATATTTTCCTTTTTTTTTTTTTTTTTTTTTCCCCTTCTTTTCTTCTTGCTATTCTACTGGTAGAACTTTGATAGAACTAAAATTGAAAGAAAAGTCTCATTTTAAATATATTTTCCTACCTAAGTTGGAATACTTCTGCTTTCAAATACAGATGGTTTTTTCTAATTTGCAATGGGAATTTTATGCTGGCACTCACTCTGCTGTCTTTTCCTACAGGAAATTGCATTTCCACCCATTAACATGAGTAAGTAAATGTCAACAGGATAACATACACAATCAATTTTGTTAGCCACATATCTATATTGTTATTTGTAACAGGTGTATTCCTTTAGAAGTCTATACTGGTTGTACTGAAAAATTATACTGAAAATTCTACAAAGTACTATGACTTTTGATTTGACACCAGTATTTATTAATTATTATTTATTAAATTTCAACACTGAATAATAAAAAAAAACCATTTAAAATATTATCTATTTATGAAGTCCAGGGTATGAAAAACTATCTCATCATGAACAGTTAATTAAATTTATTTGTCTGATAAAAATTTGAATGCTAGAATCAGTAGAAATAATATGTTTTGCTATATCTTTGTTGTATTCAAGTATAATTGACATGTTGAGCAGTATTTTAAGTTATTCCAATTTATTTCATAGGATAATGTAAGTAGGTACCACTGCAGCATGTCTGCTGAATCTCTCCTGCAAAAAATTAACATTCTCTATGGAAATCACTGAATAAATGCTGTCTTCTGTCCCTGTTTCCATTGGCTGGTAGGTCTTGATACTATCTGGGCAGTCAGCAATCGTAGTTATTTTTAAGATTAAAGTGGCAAATACGATCTTTTGGATGTTTTACCCTAAACGGTGTCTTTCTATAGTCTGATTAGAAGGGCAAAATCACATTCTGCCATTTTCTGCAAGTCAGCTGCCAAATTTTACTGCCAAGGTACATGTATGCACATATGCCCTGCAGTGAAGGACATTTACACAAGCACACTCGGTAGGAAAAGTATCCCTAGTCCATTTGGTGTCTAATTACTTATCCTTTCTAGCCACAGTTTACAGAAATCTATCTTCTTGGGATCAATTTGCACATCTCTTATCTGCTTTAGGCATTCTGCTAAAAATATATCTCTCAAACTCTGTTTTTAATAATTAGTAGTCATTAGTCATGTTTACGTGTTTGCATAAAGAGCATGGTATCAAGAAAAAAGCACTGATCTGTAAAGAAAAGCATACCAATATTGCACCTTCAGCCACTGTTAATTTGTCTAGACCATTAGCTTTGGTAGCAGAATGTCAGTTTACACCAGCTGAGAACTTGCTTCTTTCATGCATAAGCTCAAATATTTCTTCTCAGATTGACTTGTACTGGTAAGTTACACTGGACTGTAAAGAGTTTTCTATGATAATAAATTTTATTCCTTCATATTCTTTGATAATATAAATAGTAAGTAATATAACAATTAAACTTAATATAGGTTTTAGGACAAGGTTGCTTCTCAGATTTAAATTTCAAGGATGATTAGAGACAGTTTAGTAGATATTTAGCCTATTCAACTTTGTACAAAAACTTCGTACATGCAACTGAGCTACTCTGTCCTGAGAAATATATTAAACCTGGAAACAGAAAAATTAAAAGTAGGCAACTTCATTATGAATGCATTTGATATTACCTTGATAAATTTGGCAGAACTTAAAAATTAGAATTGACTGTAGTTTTCCAGAAATTTAGCTGTTGGTTGACATTGTGCTGCAAGTGAAATTCCCTGTGTATAAATGAAAAACACTAACTTTAGAGTGATATTAAAACTGGATATTAGGCCCTAAGCATGTGAGTAAATAATCCCCCAAGTATCATACTCTCTAACTAAGCTATACATATTATCATATCCTGATGCCCTGGAAAGACTCCACATATTATTAAAAAAGTAATAAAAACTTTTCCCTTCCATTGTGAATTTCCACTGTTCAGATGTACATGATTTTGTCGTATTTCTAAAATATTGTATTCATTCACCACTCTTTGTAATCGGTGCTTTCATTTACTTATTTCTGATCTTTCTCATATTCACTCCTCCTTCTATTCACTATCTCATATTCACTTCCTCCTGCAGGTTCTGTCACAATTCTGCCTTCTACCCATCTGTACTTTAATTTGTTTCTCATTCATACACCTCTTTTTCATAACTTACAGATACCTTTCCCTTCTGTGTACTTGTTATACAGCTAGATCAGGTTGCTCAGAATCCAGTCTAGCCTAAACTTGAATGTTTCCAAGGGTGGGGTATCCACCACATCTCTGGGCAACCTGTTCCAGTGCTTTACCACCTTTATTACAAAAAACTTCTTCCTCATACCCAATCTAAATGTCCCCTCTTTTAGTATGAAAAAAAAAATATCCTTGTCTTATCACAAGAAACCCTGCCCCCTTTTTTCTCATAGCCCCCCTTTAGATACTGAAAGGCTGCTATCCATTCTCCCCAGAGCCTTCTCTTCTCTGGGCTGAGAAGCCCCAGATCTCTCAGCCTGTCCTTGTAGGATGCTTACTGACTGATAAGAACAGCTGTGAGCCCTTCTAAAAGAACAACATAGATTCTTTCATGAAAAAATTATGCCTGTATTTTATCAGATTTTGACTAATTTCTCTCCTATTCAGAAACCAGGTCTATTATCAGACACTTTCTAATATCCTTTATAAACTACTATCACGTTTCCTAGATTTTATTCACAGAATCATAGAGTCATAGAATTGCTAAGGTTGGAAAAGACCCACAAGATCATCCAGTCCAACCATTCACCCATCAGCAATGGTTCTCATTAAACCATGTCCCTCAACACAACATCCAAACGTTTCTTGAACATCTCCAGGGTCGGTGACTCTACCACCTCTCTGGGCAGCCCATTCCAGTGCCTGACTAACCTCTCTGGGAAGTAGTATTTCCTAATGTCCAGCCTGAACCTTCCCTGGCGCAGCTTGAAGCCATTCCCTCTAGTCCTATCACTAGTCACACAAGAGAAGAGTACCTTCACGTAGTTACAGAGAGCAATGAGGTCTCCCCTGAGCCTCCTTTTCTCCGGACTGAACAATCCCAGCTCCTTCAGCTGCTCCTCATAAGGCCTGTGCTCCAGACCCCTCACCAGCTTTGTTGCCCTTCTCTGGACACGCTCCAGGGCCTCAATGTCTTTCCTACTGTGAGGGGCCCAAAACTGGACACAGTACTTGAGGTGCAGCCTCACCAGTGCTGAGTACAGGGGGATAATTACTTCCCTGTTCCTGCTGGCAACACTGTTTCTGATGCAAGCCAGGATGCCATTGGCTTTCT
>PPHD01024182.1:0-12213 GCA_002909625.1 Bambusicola thoracicus
GTTTGTTATGTGGCTGTAATGGCTTACTTTGAGGAAGGACAGGGGAGAGAATTAGGTAGGAAGTAAGAGAATTAGCATGTCCTGAATCAGTAGTTCTTAGGCTGTGGAGTCAGGATATCTACTAGTGATACATAATTTAAAGTCTTGTGTGAGTCACTGGGAAGAGTCCCTAGGGGATTATTTTTTTTTAGATGATTTGAGGAAACCTTTTGAAACACCTGAATGGTGTTGTGTTTCTCAACTGCTATTGTCGAGGGAAAAAAAAAACAAGCTCCATACTGGTTCAGAGAAAGGCAGGAGAGATGATGAAATGATGGATTTGTTTCTACATGGGAAACTATTGAAAGCAGTATGTGAATCTTAACATGAGATAACGTGAAAGGAGGAGATAGGGTAGGTCTGTGAAGTTTCTGCTCCACGCTTTCACCACTTGTGACTTTTTCTCTCCCAGTATAATCTATAGGCTCTCAAATAAACCTGGTAGGGATTATGATTAAACTGAAAGCAATTACTCAGTTATTCAGTGAGTAGTTAGACTTGTGCAGTTCTTGGGCAAGCAATATTGGTACTGTACAAGTTTTTTTTATGTGGGTTCAGCAAAAGACTGGGCTAAGTACCCAAGAATGATCCATTGAGAGTTAGTAAAGAATGAGGATACAGCAAGTTCACTGACTTCTCTGAAGTGAAAATACTTAAGGCTGTTCTTGCTTTGTTCTTACTATTCTCTAAGTATCCATTTATGGACAGCATTTTTCCTTTCGTTGTATGCTGCACACTGAGACGCTTTAGTTCTCCTGTTTCTGAATAGTCTTCAGTCAGTGTGATCTTCATATATTGCAGAAAGCTGTAAGTTCAGCACTGTTCATGTCTACCAACACAAAAGGAAAGCCGTGCAGTGTTTATGGCCATGCTAAAGACAGTATGGGCAGCAGTTTCTCATAGTGTCACAGTCACTGGGCTTGGGATCCTTGGGAGGGGCTAATTAAAATCAGCCTCTGTTTTATGTGAAGTGTAACACAGAAATCCTAGCACAACTACAGCTTGTAAGCACGAGGAAGAATATATAAGATACTGGGTGGCTTTTTTGTTTGGAGAATGAAATACAGATCAATAGTTTCTAGTTGTTTGCTGTTTTTTGAAAACCAGATCACTTTGGAGCACAGGGTTACAGAAGAATGTAAGGAACTTTAAGATTTTTCAGCAAATCAAAAGGTGAAGTTGTGTGTATCACTATTCCCCCTGCTGGTTTCTTTGTCTCCTCAAGGAAGAAAAGACCATGAGACTTAATTTGGTAATTCCTTTCTTTAAGGACCATGCCTCCTTTCATCTTGTACTTTGACATCTCCAGGAAGTTATGTGTAATTAATGTTCTGGAGGCTTATATGAGTTAAGTGTTTCTGGTAGAAATTCCTGTATGTAGCAGATCTGTTTGAGGTCCTAATTTTTTCTTCTCAGCCTTTACCAGGAACACCCAGGACACCCCGGAATGCAACTCCTGAAATTCCCAGGCGCAGCCATGCAGCACAGAAACCAACCAGTGTACTGGAAGAAGCCAGATTAAGGTAATGTTCGTGGAAAGCA
Organism: Bambusicola thoracicus; assembly: GCA_002909625.1. Taxonomy (NCBI): domain Eukaryota; kingdom Metazoa; phylum Chordata; class Aves; order Galliformes; family Phasianidae; genus Bambusicola; species Bambusicola thoracicus. The sequence goes on from PPHD01024182.1 coordinate 1,582, forward strand.
GAAAATGCTGAAATAGGTTAATGTCACCTTTACCCGATTGATTAAATTCAGTGAAAATGAGTAATATTTTGATTCCAGAGGAACATTAATGAATTGACAGTAAATACCATAATTACAGGTGGCTACAGTACTACTTCTAAAATTGCAAGTTATTGTAACTAGTTCTTAGTGTTGAATTCTTCAGTTAGGGATCTGTCTTTATTCTGTGTAACATTCAATTAAAAAAATAAAAAGCAAAGCTCCTCTCTTGTGGATTGTAATGGTACAGTGAATACCTTCCTACTAGCTATCACCTCTTCTTATACCTACTATACCTCATTTAATACTGTTTGATGATGATGATTGTTCAGCCATCTTAAAACTCAAAAGCTTAAAAACCTCGAGAGAGACTAGGCTGTTTCATCTGGATACTTGACATAGGTGTTCAGACCTGAAGTACCTAAGACAGTTTTAAAAAACTACATACAGTTGTGAAGGGGAGAGGTGGGTAGGCTTTTCCCCTTAAGGCCCTTCAGCTAGATCTGTGAAAATAGAACTCTTCGGCCTCCAGTTTGTTTGACTTGTTTGTTTGTTTTAATCAAAAGGCTGCATGTTTCTGCTGTCCCAGAGTCTTTGCCCTGTCGTGAGGAAGAATTCCAGGATATCTATAACTTTGTGGAAAGCAAACTTATTGATGGTACAGGAGGGTGAGTTCATCGGTGAGGCTGCGTAACTGAGAACACATATACCTATGGTGCAATGACAATCAATCAAGACTGCTTTTATTTAAAAGGCTATCCTTGTTTGACTGAAGAAAAGATCCTAGTTGAATTTTCCAGCATGTTTTTTTTTCCTTAAGAGGTTGTGCATATAAATAACCTGAATTCCTTTATTGTACAAATTCAAATTTCAGGCAGAAGTACCTAGTCAGTTTTAGATGTGAGACTACATTTTTTTAACAAAGCAAAATTAGAATTTCTAAAGTATTTTAGATTGTTACTTTAATAATTAAGAAAACAGAAACCTTATATTCTACTGTATAATATGTTCTAGTTTGCAATAAAGTAATTGAATGTAGAGAATTACCTGAAGTGACAGAGAGGGGAAGGGTATTCAAGGCAGTGTCAGCCCAGAAACTCCAATTTCTTGGTACTAAGAGTGTTACCTTTATGCTCAGACTGCTAAAAAGGTGTTCTGTCTTGTAGGTGCATGTATATTTCTGGAGTGCCTGGAACGGGTAAAACTGCAACTGTTCATGAAGTGATTCGCTGTCTTCAGCGAGCTACAGAAGATGACGACCTACCATCATTCCAGTTCATAGAGATCAACGGCATGAAGCTCACTGATCCTCACCAAGCTTATGTGCAGATTCTAGAGGTGAGAAAAGCCTCCTTAGCTGCTCTCCTTTGAAAGAAGAGGAAATTCAGATCCTCGGTATTTTATGGGATTCAAGACAACTAACAATCAATACTTCTGAAAGTTAAAACTGACAAAGGGTTAAACTCCCTATTTCTAGAGTTCTGGTGTGATTAACCTGCAGTATATTTTAATTCTTGTCCAGTTACTAACAGGTCAGAAGGTGACAGCAACTCATGCTGCAGTGCTGTTGGCAAAATTGTTCTGCACACCTGGACCAAAGAGGAAGACCACAGTGCTGGTAGTGGATGAGGTGAGACAAGGAATCCTTCATTCTCTATCCTAAATCTTTCCTAAAGTATTATTTAAAAACAACAACAACAAGTTTTTAGAGAATGGAAAAACACAATGTATGTGCTTAAAGTATATTGTATATGATCTAAAGAAGACTTTGGAGCAAGGGCGCTCAAATAATTCCTCTTAGTCTCATTAGGAGACTGGATGTAAATAGACGACTCTCTTGTTGCCAAAATTCTCTGCCTTTTCATGTTGGTTTTATGTTTTATGGCATAATGAATAATGTCAACTCCCAAATAGCATGGAACTGAACTGTTTAGAGTATGTATTTTATCTGGAAGCTGCATCTTTCTCTGGAGAGAAAATTTGCCATGAAAAATCTAGTTTTGAAACTTTGAATTTATTATGTTCAGTAATAAATGCGATTTTTTTTTTTTTACTATAAGATGATTCAGATCTTCACATGGTTAGGTGGTTAAACCTTGGATGTAATATTAATACCACATTAGTGTTTAAAATTGCAGCTTAATTTTGTGATGACTACTTTCTAAAGAGTGATTTGAGCTCTAATTAAAAAAATGCAGTACTGTTAAAAGATGAGCAAGGAAACACAACAGAGACACCTTGTTCAGTATCATGAAAGGAGTGTTTTGTAGCAGAACTAACTCTCTCCAACCTCATTGTAGTTTGTATTGTAAGCACAAAGACGTTGTTTTTTGGTCGGATTCTTATCTTTTTCTTTCTTCAGCTCGATCTTCTGTGGACCCGAAAGCAGAATGTGATGTACAACTTATTTGACTGGCCAACTCAAAAGCACTCAAAGTTAATCATCTTGGCCATTGCGAACACCATGGACTTGCCGGAGAGAATAATGATGAACAGAGTATCTAGCAGGCTGGTATGTCCTCCAACAGGTTGCTACGCTTAAAAAAATAACAACAACAACAAAAAAACACTGATTAAGTGCTGCGTGCAATCAAAAGTAATCTGGGAGGGAAAGGTAGGGTGGGTTACATCAGAAGTTAAATAATTATAAACAATTATAATTCCCTCTTGTCTCCGGTGGGCAGATGATCATATAAATCTTAGCAAAATAAGTATAGGAGCCAGCTCACTAATCAGATGTTATGCTACATAAGAACACTCCGTTCTGAAGAATGAATTAAGAAAAAGAATGCAGATGTCTTTTTAAACATATTAAGTTTTGTATAATTGAATTCCGTGCATCACGGTGAAGCTACTTACTCCAGAGTTCAGAGAAAGTTCCTTCTGTTTTCCCTTGCTGTTTCCCCTTTCATTCTTGGCACGTAATTACTTGTCTCTGTTTGCCATAATCAGATGGTGGATTTTATTTGTTGAATACCTTTGGTCGGGAAATTGGATGTATTCTATACGTGTGTTTAATACATTGTCCTAGGTCATTGTTTTAACACTTCCATAAGAAGTGATCTGCAAAAACAGTGCTCTGCTTTCATCCTTCTGCATGCTTATTTTACAAATGCAAAGCAGAAATAAAATGATTAAAGCTCATCAAAGCTTGGAGGGGAGGAATGTGAAACAGATGAAACAGATTGATCCAACCAGAGAAATTAAAACTACTAACTATGCAGGCTATGCTTGAATAGTTTAATGGCTGCAAGCACTTCTCACTGTTTTATTGTTTACTACAGGGTCTCACCAGAATGTCCTTTCAGCCCTACACCTACAAACAGCTACAGCAAATTATTTCATCTAGACTGAACAGTGTGAAGGCATTTGAAGAGGATGCAATTCAGCTAGTTTCCAGAAAGGTAAATACAGTACAGATATTATCCTCTATGTTGAGCTAGGTAAAAATGGTGGGGAATGTGGGAGAATTCTATAACAGTAACCTCAGTTCTGTGGGTACACATTCTGCACTGGGGACAAAGTGAGGCACTAGTAGTGGATCATGCACTGTTCTTTCTCTGAAGCATACATGGCATTTTTGCAGGAAACGTGGTTAAAGCAGTGTCTTTGTTTTTTCCACCAGCTTTGAGAAGGTAGCTTAATGAGACAATGTCAGCTTTCTGCAGTGTTTGGCATAATGAATCATTGGATAGATCTCAGGGCTGGGGGCAGAAGTCTAGTATGCCACTCGCAGTGGAAATATCCATATTCATTTTCTCTTTCTCAAGATGTTTAAGGCCTCAACGTAACCTATTCTATTTCCAGTCTGTATACTCTGTAGTACGAAAACCAAATAATGCTGTAGGGATCAGTAGCTTCTCAAATTCAGATGTATGCATGGTCTAATGTCAGCTTCATTAAAATTGTAAGCTGTAAGTGGGGTCTTAAGAGGTATTCTGTTTCAGACATTTTATAAACCTAACATTCTTCGGACACTTGCACGTGTAAATTCATTATCTCCAGTAGTTGTGTACTCCTAAAATAATATTCCTTTGTGTATGAAGAACTGTGGTAAGGTACTCAATGTTTCTAAGAAGTTTTGCTGGTGAATTGAACTGTACATACTGAATTTCCTAGATTGTTTTTGACCTTCTCTGGTTTTAAAAGAAGAGTTCAGTCTCAAATTAGTGACTGCTAGATCAAGGTGGGTGTAGGGAGGTTGCTTTTGATGAATAAGATGAAAATTTTGACCAGTATTTCAAATCTGGATTTGCATAACATAGTCCACCTGTTGTTTTCTGTCTATTGATTCTACAAGCTGAGGTAAGTGTTTAGCAAGGAAATTCTTCTACAAACCTGTCATGTTTACTTGCAGGTAGCAGCGCTGTCTGGTGATGCGAGGCGCTGCCTTGATATCTGCAGAAGGGCCGCTGAGATCTGTGAGTTTTCAAGCCAAAAGAGTACTAATGAGATAGTCAGGATGACCCACATAACACAAGCCATAGATGAAATGTTCTCATCACCATACATAATGGCAATCAGGTAAAAACATTCCTCAGGCATTTATTTGCTTTTGTGTTGGGTTCACTGTGCTATTTTTCAAACATCTTCAGTGTATCCTTAACTCCTATCAGAGTGCATGTGATGCATTATGTTCTGTTGAAATATGATTTTAAAAAGCAACAATCTCACAGTACAGCTAGAAGAGAGATACAAAATGGAAATTTAAGAGGGGAAAACAAGGTGCAGAAATGTCTTGTTTAAAGTTATATAGGATGTTTCCATATTAGCCTTCTGCTCAGGGATTTTGAGATGTTCTGATTGTCCCTGTTTACTGTATGTTGTGTCTGAAAAATGTTAATTTGTTGATTTGTAAATGTAACAACTGTAAACTGTAACACATTGCAAAGCATCTACGGAGTTTGATTATGGATTCTGCCATTCTCAGCTTGGGGTCAGAATTATTAAAGGAGCTTGTTCAGTCTTGTTCAGGTAGTGAAGGGAGTGGGATGCAGTGCTCTGTATTGTCAGGGTTGCAGGCTGTCATGCGGGCTGTTTGACAAGATATCTTGCATATTTCCACTCTCAGGTAGGAAAATACTCTGCATTTAAGTGTTGTTAGCAGGTGATTTTTCCTCCCAGACTTCTTCCTGAGGACTCACAAGTTCTGAACTTTGCAGACTAATTCCTGCCCATTTTGTTTTGATGTTCAGGAACGCCTCATTGCACGAACAAGTCTTTTTTAAAGCGATTTTAGCGGAGTTCCGTAGGGCGGGAGTTGAGGAGGCAACAGTTCAACAGGTATGTTAGTGTTTCATGGCACTTCTATTTAAATACACTGTAAAAACTCTCAGGCAAAACCATAAATGTTTAAATGTTTGGCATTTGTATTCCTAGAATCTGATGGAACACAGTATGATAATGAGGTAAACTGGGACATGGCTGTCTATCCCAGGTGTGAAACCTAATTGGTGCTACCACTTGTAATTGGAAGCACCTGCACTTATATGAACATTACCAGTCGTTTGGCTCACACAAGGAATTTTTTTCTCTGCATCTGAAAATAGTGTGCCTTCACCTAATGTAATTAATAACAAGAAATAGAACAACCTGGAAGTACCGGGTAACACAGTTCAAGGATGAAAACTGAAAGCTAATTGCAATTTCTGTATCATTCATATTAGAGACAGATATCACCAATAGTAGCTTCAGGGTTTTTTAGTAGGCTCATAAAATATGCCAGCAGAGCCACGTAGAGAGTCCATTTTGTGCTTGGAAGCTAAATGCTAATACCTAAAAATATTTAAAACAATATATGTTATATAAAATGACTTGCTAACTAAATCTGGTTCTACAGGTAAGAATTTCATTTTCTGTTACAGCTTCCTGAATATCTGTCAGTTGACCAGATGGGTACGGTGGGCAATCTGTTCTTGAACATCAAAGAATATCTTTGCGTTAGGCTGATCTTTTACACTTTTTCCTCTAAGAACAGAAGGGTTTCTTCTGCTTTTCCTAAAACAGAAAATCAGAAGATCCCAACCAATGTTGTCTTACTGGTTTACTCGTCTGCATGATTTCTGACAGGTGTGCTGTCCTGTGCTCAAAGGGGTACCATGCCTCTCTAAGCTGTGTGTGCTGATGTTTGCAGTCAGCAACACTGATGCTTACTGCTCACTTGCCCTGCACGTCGCTTCTGTGTGGACAGATGGGTAATGAGCTGTACATCAACTACATGTAGTCCAGGGAAGGTGTAGTAACAAATGATTGAGTGAAGCTGTGGACAAACTAAGTTGCTGATGATTTTGCTTTGGGGCTGTATAAAAAATAAAGAATAGTGGATTATGATAGAACCTCCAAGTGTTTGGTGCTACAACAGCAAGGTGTGTGCATTTCATCTGAATAGGCTGAAAGTAGTTCTTCCTTCCCAGAGATGAGGAGGGAAGCAAACTTCCCTTTTTCACCTTGGCCTGTAGATTGCGGCAGGAGGTAAACTTGAGTTGCACCTTTCTCACATCTTTTTTTTTTTTTCTTCTTCAATAGGTCTATCGTCAACACATAGCACTGTGCAGAATGGAGGGCGTGCAGAGCCCAACGGTGTCAGACATCATGGCCATTTGCGCCAGGCTCGGTGCCTGCAGGCTGCTGCTGCTGGAGTCCAGCAGTAAATACCTCCACATGCGTGTGCGCCTCAACATCAGCCAGGATGATGTCATGTATGCACTCAAGGATGACTAAGGCAATAGAGATTTTATTTTTATATATGTTATAAATATTTTAAGGATGGTCTATTTTATTTTTTTTTAAGTCCTGATGAAATAGGTTGTATTTTAAATATTTTTGCCTAGTGTATCAAAGCACTTTGTACAATAAAGAACTTGCTTTGAAGCATTTTAAATACTTAAAATGAAACGATCTGTTTCAAAAGCAGTGTTGGTGAGTGGTCCCCTTCCAGCTGCGGTGTGGGAGCTGGAATTGATTACTGGCATCAATGCTGCTGAGCTCATCCCTGTGGAGCTGCCTTTGTTGTGACCAGCGCTGTTGTTGTGGCATTACAGTTTTCCTCGTTCTGTTGAGTGCAAAAGCTGTGTTCAAAGTATGCTTAAACCGTTGTTGTGTCCTGAAAGTGAACTTTGTGTCTTCTGAATTGGTTGCCTGAAGGATTCTTTGCTACCAGGGAACTACTTGTGTGACTGATGGCTTTTGTTACTTTTAATCAACTTTGTGTACTTCTTGGTGTTGAGAATTGCTTTAAAGAAATAACCTCAGGTAACAGACATCTGTCTGAAATCTGCCTTCAACCTGAAACTGCTCCCAGAACTGTACCCACGGGCTGGAGAGTGGGTGGTCGTTGTGTGACCCCAGTGCATGAAACGTCCCCGTAGCTTAAGCTGCAACTAGCAGAACCCCTTGCACCTTGTACATCTTGCGTTGTTAGAAGTAAATGACGAGAAGTTAAGGCGTTTAGCCCAGACACTGCGGTACGGGCCACGCCGTGGCTGTGCCGGCACTGCCGCCCGCTCCCGGCGCTGCTCCCGGCCCCGCCCACCGCGCAGGCGCGCCGCTGTCCCGGAGCTGCGGCCCAGGCGTCCCCGGGCCGGGCGGGCCGCGCTGCTCGGGAGGGCGGCTCAGCGCGGGGTCGGCGGCGGAGCGAGGCGGAGGTGGGCCGGGGGCTGAGCCGGGCCGGGAGGCGGCGGTCATTTAAGCGGCGCTCAGCCTATCGTCTCCGCCGGCTCCTCCCTGCACCGAGGGGAGTGGGGCAGAGCCGCCGCCTCGCCCGCCTCCCGGGCCGGGATGGGACGGGCGGGGCTCCCGCGGGCACGGAGCGGGGCGGGCGGCCGGGGGCCTTGGCGGCCGTTGCTCGGGGACGCGGCCTGCTCCGTCCCGCTGGCGCTGCCTCGAGACGGGCGGGCGCTCTGACGCCGCGCTCCTTGTTTGTGCTCAGCCCTTACAGACGCGGCGCTGGGATCCGCCGTCGGCATGCTGGGCAGGAAGCACAAGAAAAGCCCTCAGGCCAAGGGCCAGGGAGCCGCGGTGGCGAAGCAGGTGAGGAAGGCGAGGGGCCGGGGGTGCTGCGACTAGGGCAGCCCGCTCGTACCTCGCTGCTGTTCTGCGGGAGGCTCGGAACTACTTCGAGTTGCTTGTCGGTTGTTTTTCTGCTTCTTCCTTTAGTGCGTTCTTCTTAAAGTAACACGACAGGCAGTATGTATGGAGTAAGGCCTTGCAAGGAAGCCACCGTGCTGTCACGCTGTTATCTTTGTATCAGACCTTATGACTCACACTTAGGGTAGTTTCCTAATCCCTTGCATTGAGATTTAATCGTAAATTCAGTCACTATATTGAATTTCTTTTTATACCTGTAAAATGAGAGAAATAAGACTGGAATATGAAGTAAAAAATGTAGGGGCAGAGATGGGAAAACAGTAAAGCAACAGTTTATTTCCTTCTGTGAGGTTATTCTTCCTCTAACAGATGGACTGATTAGCTCCTGTCACTGCTCAGTAGCTATTGCTTAATCGTTGAGAGCTTAGGTGTGCCTTGCAAGTTGGTTCTGTTTGTACTCATTACATTTGGATGTAGTTTCAGAAGTCTTGATGAGAGAGGCATGAATCTGGTGATGGTTAGCAGGCTTGGGAATGGAAGTGATGGAAGAGGGAGAGCGCTCATTAAAGTTCTGAAATAAGTTAGATCCAAAGTGGAAGTTGATTAAGCTTTGGAGGAGTAGCTGGTGCAAAAATAGGAAATAGGAGAAGAGATTGAAATGGGATATTAGGTAAGTTATTCTGTTTTGGTGGAGCCGGTATCTTTCTACCAGGAACAGAATGGTTCTGTTAGAGATCTATGAAGTCACTGTTACTCTAATACAAATGTTTGCATTTTGCAGTGAGAGGAGTAGCATTTAATTACATTTTTTTTGAGAAAGGGTATACGTAAGCGATGGAAGCATCTTTCCTTCTCCTTAAAAAAGAAAAAAAATTAAAAGGTCTAATGTATTTTACCAGTTTTTAATTTTACATGGTTAGAGCTTACAGCTCGCATTGCTTCTGGAACACGCTAAGGGCTTGTTCACTTGCAAGTGAATTTGACTTTAACTATTTCTGAGCTATATGATGATTAAAGAAATGCTTGAAGAAGTTGGAGAAAGCCAAAACCATGCACTTGATACAGTAACTTCATTGAAAATGTGCCTTGCTGGTCAGATTGAAGACTCAGAGCTAGAACTGCTGGATTCTGTTCTTGACTTCCTTGCTACACTTGTAACATAGCAATCATCAGTTTTTCGTATTGATAACAGATATGCCTACTCTGTTGATCTTGAGTCTTTAGATCAGTGTTAGAGATGTTTCCTGATTAAATCTTCTTCAGACCTTCTTTCCATTCTATACAAGGCTACAAATGTGTTAGTTTTGTTTTACAGAAGATGGAAGAAGGCAGGAAGTGGTTGATGTATCAGCTCAGTACCTTACTGAATGTCAAGGGCAGGACCATGGCTAGCAAATATATAGCTGCTGCTTTGTTCCTGATCCTTGCGGTCAGTGTTTCTCAGCTATGTCTTACCTTCTTTTTTGGGGTTGTAAAAGAGCCACTGGTAACTTGGTTCCTACAGGCTTTAAAAAAAAAAAAAGGTTGTCATTACTAAATAGCACTAGTTGAAAAACTGACAGCCAGCTTCAACCTTTGGCAACACTTCAGATCCTCCAAGGCAGGGGGAGATTGTTAATCCTTGTAATAATGGTAACTTATTTTATTCTGCTGCTAGAAAGGTGAACTGCTATCTGCTTGGCTGTGTGAAGATCAGTACACCAAAAGGAGTTTGTGCTTTGAAAAAATCTGGGAAAAGCTGCTCTGTATACCTTATGTGATGAATGGAATCCAGCTAATTCATGTTTATTAGAAATAAATAATTAGCATTCTTTGCATTGAGAACACTCTTATTCCTGGGTCAATTAGACATTTCGTTAGCAGTAAAACAGTTGTGTCAGAATGATATTTTAGAATAGTATCTTTCAGATTAAGACCTCAGAGGTTTCTCTGATATTTATGTTCCTTGGCATGTTTTGCAAAATTTAGAGACAGTCTCCTGTCACATTCTGAGTACTGTTAATAGTCTCCCCTGAGGTGCTGTCACTTAACTATAGTGATAATCTATTTTGAACACTTGATTGTTTTTCCCAGTGCACTGTAGGCATTGCTGGGTTTATATTGGTCACTTTTCTGTGTGTGTGTTTCGTTTTTTTGATTGTTTACGTGCTGAGTTAATGAGAAATAAAGATAGTTCTGTATATGTAAATACAGCTTATTCCAAAAGACAAGGGTGGTGTCCCTGCTGTGTACACATCAGACCTATATTGTGTGAATGGTGATTAAATATTTCTTTATCTTAGTTGTTACAGGAGCTACCCTGAACTTCCGTGATGATATCTGCTTAGTGGGGCTCAGTGTAACAGGCATCATTTTATCTGGTTATGACAAGCTATTAGATCTTGTTTTTAGAAATCATTGATAACGTAGTGTTTCTAGAGGGAGTATTCATTGCTTACTAAGATTTGTGTGCTGCATTTCAGTCATGGATGCCTTGTGTGTGTTGTTTTGGTAACAGAAGTGATGTTATAGTTGTCTTAAAAAAAAAAA
>PPHD01024185.1:0-12212 GCA_002909625.1 Bambusicola thoracicus
TGAGTAAGCCAGAGGACTGAGTAGATTATAAAGGCTTTTCTGTCCTTTCTTTTAAAGCTCTGTTCTTTCTTCTTCCCTTTGCTGGAGAGGCACTAAGTTCTGGCTTTTCCTAAAACTAAGGTAAAAATGATATCTAGTCTGCTCTACAGATAGCAACCCAGGTTTGAGTTATCAGAGGTCTATAAGATAGGCTGATTATGATAGAAGCTCTAAGGCAGTCATTTTTGTGACTCTAATATTAATGAAATAGTACTCTACAAATGGATGTAAGGGGACTGTTGTCTTTCTGAAAGAAAATATTGCTGTTTAGAGTAAGAAGGCTATGCTTAGTTCTAGGTGGCTGTAGTATGTTAAAATAAGAGGTTTTCTTCAATGCTTGTTTATAGTAATTTTTGATAAGACAATTTACTATTAGCTAACCAAAAAGCTGTTAAAAAGGCTTTGAGGAACGTTATTATTCAGTAGGTAGGATGCTAATGCTTATCTGAGCTGCTGCTTCTAACTAGGATGATATGTGTTCTACTTCAATAGATATAATATTGAACTAAAGCAAGGGAAAACAGCTTTCTTTTTTCCTCTCCAGTAAGTTAACTAGTGTTCTCTCTCAGATATCTATCAGAGATAACAAATGTTCTTTTCTTTAGAAATAAAACAAACAAACAAGAAAAACCTCAGGAGTAGCTTGAAGCTTGGCTTACTTTCACTGTGGCTCTTGGAAGATACGGTGTGTTGCTAAAAGCATTGATATCCATAGGGACATAATACATAAAAGCTATATGCTTTCTGCTCTTAAACTGTATCGTTGTGGCTAAAACCCCTCAAATTAGTCTTATAGGGGGACACCCAAGCCTTCTCAGAGATTGCTGACTATGGGGCCTGCCTCAGCACCTCAAGAACGCACAGAGTTGTGAAAGAGAGGTTTTGAAATCAAAATGCCTAGCTGGCTCCGATCTTATCACACTCTTGCTTTAGAATGCAAACTTGAATGTTACTTTTAACCAGAGTATTATGTGACCAAGGTGAAGAGGGGTGAGTACAGGGAGAGATAACTGAAGTATAAAGCCTTGTCTCTCCTTTAGTCAATGCAGTCTTGGCTCTTCTGTTGGGATAGAAGTTAGATTCTACCCTGTAAGTTAAGGTTAAAAAAGCTAGGCACCTGGGCCCAAGTCATTGTTTGTATTACGTATGCAAAGTCCTGATGCTTTGGTTTCCTTTGACTTTGATACCAATACTGTTAACCGAAAGATATCTGCGTTCTGTAAATGATGAGACTGAACACATGGGGGAGAAATGAGAACATGTCTTCAGCTTCAAGAGTTGTTAAAGGCTTGCTTTTAAATGCAGAAATAAGAACAGAGATGGAAGTACATGATATGTAATGTCTCATATCGTCTTACAATTGTAAGAGGGGAACATAAGACTGTATCCTTGGAGTGTGCTGATTACAATTAGTTATTTAGCTACTTAACACTTCTTCTAAAAATTTCATGAAATACTTTTCACAATGATCAGATTAGACTCTCTGCTTTTGCTGCTGCTTTAGAAGAAAGAGGGATAGCTAGTGTGTAGAGTAAATAATACTTGATTTAATGAATGCACAAAAAGCAACTGTTACCTGGATGAAACAAGGCGCTAATCTTAAAATACGAGAAGTGGCCTTAATGCAGAAAAGGAAATGAGACTCTTAGCTTAGTGTCTGGAACACTATGATGGACTATGAGGGAAGACAGGAACAGGAAATCATGTAGTTGTATGGAGATCTTGCTTAGCCTGCTACTGGCATTATCCACTCTAAAGCACAGCTACTCTGTCCTTCTTGTGCACCTCCATATTCTATTTCAGCATGGTAATAATTGTCATAGCTGCTTATTGCAGTTTTTTTTTAAATAACCTAAAATGGAGGGTAGGGAAGTTAATCTTTCATAATCCTATTGTATACAATAAAGTCAATGCATGCAGGTAGAACAAAAAGTTGCTTTTCAGGCTTGCGTAGATGTACACTATTACAATATGTACTTTTAAGCTAAAACATTTTATTGATGGTGACTGGACTTTTCTGAGGTGAGTTTGGCAGAGATGTGTGAGGAAGGTAATGCACAGGTGTTATTCTGTGCTAGATGAGACTTGTGTGCACTGTAAAGCTGTTTCCTAGGCCAGCCTCTTCTGTAAGACTCCATCTGTTGAGGTGGGGATGTAGAGAATGTCTTCCTAGACTTTGATAGATGAATCCTTGAGGATGCTTATTCTCAGGGAAACCTTGCAGAACTCAGCAAGTCTTTTTGAATCCTTTTCAAACGTAATTATTTATAACTTAAAGAACTGAGCACGGTAATTCAACACATCCAACTGGATGCTGATGCTGTAAAACAAGTATGCCTCTGTTAAATCATAACTGTATGTCTGTGATTGTATCATTGATGCTTCACAAACAGAATATGAATACACCAACAGCAGTAGATCTAGATGACTTTACTGAATAGTAATTTTCCTCCCTTCAGGTTAGGCGTGTAATGAAGATCTTGGAACAAGTGGATGTATGATCTTGCTGAAGATGTCTCTCCCAAGCCAGCGTCATTCTCTTATTACTAACCCTCCTCCACCAGAATATATAAACAACAAAAATAGTGGGCGTCAAACAAACCAACTTCAGTACTTACAGAGAGTGGTCATGAAAGCCATGTGGCGACACAACTTTTCCTGGCCGTTTCATCAGCCTGTAGATGCAGCAGCACTGAATCTTCCTGTAAGAACTGTTTCAGAAATAGAGTATTATCCCATGAAGTATTGTGAATTAATATTAGAAGTCTACTTTAGCATGAGAACTGTTTTAATCATTTCCAAGGATAAGAAAACTATGCTTTCTCTCACCGGTTAATACTAAGTTCTGCATCTTTGTTCACTTTCTTTTCTGAGACTGTCAATATTTCATTAAGGAATAAGGACACTTACATAGGCCTTACAGAGCTTCTTGATGTTGGTATTCTGTGTTGTCTTTCTTCTAATTCCCCACTAACTGAACTGTGTTTAACACTGGGTATAATGATGTTTTTTCTTCACCTTTTGACTTTTTTTTAAATGGGAAGTTGCCAACCTCTTTCTAAATACTTTGTGATGAAAAAGCAGATCTGATCCTAAAATAAGCAAATCTGGATCCAATTTGATGTATTGCACTGTGATTTTTGCCATGTATAAAATCATTAACACATTTCTGGACTGAACACAAGGTCTTGTGACAAGTTCTCTTAATTTAGATACCTTTATACTCCAACTTTGGATCACCTCCAGCTTTTTCAGTCAAATGAAAACATCAATAATTGACGCAGTATTCCAGGCATTCCAAATTACCTGGAAGGCATTGCTTCTGGCAAATGAGTAGAAATGTGTTAATACCATGGTATGGTTCCTTCAATTCTTTATTTTTCAACTTAGGTGTTTTTAGTTCTCTTATGTCCAAGACTAATTGCATATAATGTTCCATGAAACATAATGTGGTGTTTTCTCTTGCAATCTAATTTTTGTAATTGTGTCGGAATCATCATGTCCTAGTATTCAAGAGATTTGTTGTGATTCTTTGAGAAACACAGGATTACTACAGTATTATAAAGAAACCTATGGACCTGAGCACAATTAAAAAGCGTCTGGAACATAATTACTACATAAAAGCTGCAGAATGCATTGATGACTTCAAAACTATGTTCTTGAACTGCTACATATATAACAAGGTAAGTGAAACAAACACCTCTTATTAGTAATCAATTATAATGAATGCCAACAAGTCTAAAGCAAGTGGATACTTCTAGCTACCTATAGAACTTGTCAGTGTCTTCAAGATTTCTTGAAACTAGTTCTGTTTGGAATGGGAGAGGGCTTTGCTGCTAGATTTCTCTAAAGACAGAGGCGAGGCTTAAATTGCTGTTAACATCTGAATGCATAGTTGTCATAGCACGAGGGCTCTGCTGACAAAACTTCAAGGTTTATTTTGCACAGCTTACAGCACATTGTAACAGCTAGACAAGTCCAAGGCCAGTTACTCTGAGGCATGCTTCTCTCCTCCATTAAGCTTAGGACAAACTAATGTAAGATGAAGTGTATTTCCCTGTGCTTTGGCTGTGCTTAGTATCTTTGAGCTTTCTTCAGACCATAAGAATGAATAAAGGAATTGCAGCCCTACTCCCTTTTCCCTTTGTTATGGGAAGCATGTGATTATATGAGCAAATTGGACAGGACAGGGTGGGGAAAAGGGGCTTTTATTTTAGTAGGGAATTAACTTGTATTAGATAGGGAATAGGGATGACTAGTGCCTCTCTGGTACAGGTGACTTCTTACTATCTGTTCAATATAGACTATGGTTAGTTGAAAAAGTAGCACTTTATTACCACAGCTTCTCCTGCACTCTGAATGCTATCAACTATATTTTGCAGCCAGGTGATGACATTGTGTTTATGGCCCAAGAACTAGAAAAAGTGTTCATGCAGAAAATAGCACAAATGCCACCAGAAGAAATACTGATTCCAGACAAAGGAAAAAGAAAAGAAAAGCTGTCAGAAGGTAATGGCTATGTACTGAATTGTTAACATTAAATAGAAGCTGGGAACAGAGAGTCCTTTGTAACTTGTCACAATTCAGCCCAGGAGTGGTCAGGATGCTCTCCAGCTTTCCCAGAACATATTGGACCAGCAACACTACTGCAAGGCTTTGGCAGATTCAGTGTAGCTGTAATATTGTAAAGGAACTTTCAATACTAATGAAATGTATTTAAGACAAGGAATAAGAACTCACCAGAATATGAGAACACCATTAGTAGTGTAATAGTATAGCTTTATATGTGAAACACAGTGCTCTTGTCCACAAGAAAGATGATTCAGTCAAGACATCTCAGACTAATGAGGAAATCATGTAGTAGGTACTACAGATTACGTAGGGAAACCTAATTAAAATGGTCCAGGAGATTAGCTTCATCTCATTACTCATCTTTGACCTCCTGTGTTGTCTTAATTGCTCTTGTAACCTACTTCATTACCTCGAAAAATGTTTCACTTCAACAAAATGCTTCTTTTAACATTGTCAGACAAATATTTTTATTAATAGAAGTGGGGCTGTGTCTTGAATTGTACGTGCATTTCAGTGGATGAATTTGGAGGCCTTCAAGGTAGTCTCCCAAGTGGGCCTGGAACTGATATCAGTTGCTGGGCTGCTCTAATAAAAAGATGTTGTGCCTTAATGGGAAGAATGTTTGTTGAACTGATATCAGCAGTTCCCAGAAAGTTTGAGAAATGTGTTGGAAACTGAGCAGGTTCTTAAATTATTACAATTATGGCTGCACTCATAATTCAGTCTTGTTCATGTTGAAGCTGTTTAAGACCACTTATATCCTTTATGTATACAAACGTGCAACTCATATGAATTCTGAAATGTTTTAAGGACTATAATTTCATGTGTATGCAGAATGATTTAATATTTTCACTGTAAGTACTTTTCTTACAATATAGGGGGCTTAGCAAGTTGTCTATTAAATCACCACTGTGAGGTTAATCCACAGTTCCCTTGATGCCAACTATCCATAGCTTGGCACAGTACTCTAGCTGAGGTACTAAAGGAGCTGAGTAGAGGATAAAAACATTACATATCAAAGCTTTTATCTGTATTTGTTACTTATACAGCTCATGTGTGGAAGATGTATTTAAAATGTCCAACATCACTGACTGTACTATTTAAGGCATAACTTAAAACTTTTTTAAAATAACCAGAAACTCGGCATCCAAACAGTGGGACTTCATCTAAACAGAGCACAAGGCAGAAACAAGCTGAAAGTGGTGAGCAGCCTACAGCAATAAGTCAAGAGCTACAGAAGGCTACACTACCTCCTTTGCCTACAGCTCAGCTGACTGCTTTAATGCCAGCTGCCATCCCTATCGCAAAAGTAAGTTACCTCAAATAACTGCCAGAATGAAAGATATTAAAATTACTGCTCCAGGCATGAACAGCAAGACCATAAAAGTCATGCTTATTGCAGTATCTCTTCAAAACTTCTATTGTGACAGAGGATAATAAGAGATCTAATAGACCTTCTAGGTCTCTGGTAAATAACTGGGCTACTACTACTTGTAGAAAGTATGCAGAAATTGGGATGACTGCTTGGTAGATTTTTATTTTTATAGATATGAATTGACTGTTTTTCCTCAAAGTAAACTAAGAAGCTCATTCTTGAAGTGTATTTCTATACCTCTGCATGTTTAACCTTGATGTAGGAATTCTTTCCTTGTGATCTAGATAAAGGTTTTAGTATTGAAATAAGCTTTTTCTATGTTCATTTCAAAAACTTCTCATGTTTTCAATTTAAGCGCTTGAGTTCCAAAAGTAGCATATTAGTTGAAATGCTAACTAGCTGGGAAAGGTGTCTGTAGCTCACAAAAGCACTTGTTAACTGCGATATGAATTGTATGTGGATGTCTGATGCCTCTGATCAAATGAACAGGCTTGTACTGGCTTAGCTTTCTTTATCCTTTTCCAACAGGACACGTGTACTAGGTTCACTTTCAGTGTATATTTGCACTTTACTAGAGAGTGTGAATGTGGATGGCAAAGCATGTGCATCTTCTCTGGACCAAATACAACCTGGGGTTTAAAAAAAAATATATAAAAATAAAGATACAAATCATTCTGCCAGTTTAACATAAACTGCAGTAACTTTTCTGCTTTTCATGGTAGTCACATGAGTATTTCATAACCTACTGGTTTCGAGTCTTCTCCATTGGCTAAAAGCTACCCACAGCCTGCTTCCCATTCTTTCCTTTAAACTTAAGAGTAAGCTTGATATTGGCTTCCAATGTTTTTTTGATTCTCAATATAAACTTGTGGAAATACTATGTTCTTTTGGTTTTTGTACTTGTAGAATTTTTGATGCTTTTCTTGTGTAGCTTCAAAGCTGATCTCCCACTATTCTGGATGTATGTTTTTTAAACTTAAAGATTTCATTTTTCTAGACAAAAAAAGGTGTGAAAAGGAAGGCTGACACTACAACTCCTACTACATCAATACTCACAACAAGCAGTGAATCTTCTGCAACATGTAACAAAAGAAAAACTGTTAAAGCATGCAAAGGTGAAAATGCATGTATGATACCAAAGAAGATTCTGAAGAAGAGCTTGCCAGATTCTCAGCAATCACCTAGAGTTCTTAAAAAGATTCAGTTATCAAAACAACTAAAATATTGTAAAGAAATTCTTAAGGAAATGTTCTCAAAGAAACATTCAGCATATGCACGGCCTTTCTTAACATCTGCAGATATTGTATCCTTCTCACTTGGTGAGAAAAAAGGGATCACCAAATGTCCTACAGATCTGGGAACCATTAAAGTAAGTATGTTTTGGAGGGGATTGGACAACCTTTGCTTAAATAATTTGTGTAATGATGCTGGATTTTAATAGCATTAGCTGAAAAAGGGTCATGAAAGCTGCTGCTGATTTGAAAGAGATAGTTTGAGAGAACTATATATAGCTGCTCTGCCCACTAAGAAGCAACTATTCACTGAAGTTCTTCAGAGCCTTGCAGTTACTATGTTCAAGGTGGATTAGCCAGTATGTACAAGTTAATAGCAGTAGTGTTGAGAATTAGCCTTTTAAGTAATCTGCATATTAAGTCTCTTTCAGTCTGTGCAATGCTGTTGCTAGTGCTACATAAAACAAAATGCAGTTCTATACTGTCTGCTTCTGTCCAAACCTCTTCAACTTTGCTGTAGTGCCCTGAATCCTCAAGCACTGGATATGTGTGACACCTTTCCTGTGAAAATGAAACCTCATGTAGGTGGGTACTGGTGGCCAGTAGTCTACAAATACTGGGTAGATCTGTTTTGGACTGAGTTGGCTAGTCAATTTAAACCGAAGCTATGGAGGTACTTTTAAAGTTAATACCTAAACTTGCATTCACTTTCTTTCCCCCTAGAAAAAAATGGATAACTTTGAATATAGAGATATACAAGAATTTGCCACAGATGTTAGATTAATGTTCATGAATTGCTACAAACGTAATTCTCCAGACCATGAAGTGGTTGCCATGGCAAAAAAACTTCAGGTGAGCTATTACTTAAGTCAGATTTGAGACAGAAAAAGACTTGAGGATTTTCTTTGTTGTTTAGGCCCTGATGTACCATCTGCTGTGATCAGCTCCTACAATGTGTAGTTCTAGAAAACATACAGCAGCTTCACAGTGCTTTGACAAATCTGAGATGTTTATTTGCTGTTCCTAAACTAAATTCTTTAGGATGTTTTTGAGACTCATTTTGCCAAAATTCCTGATGAACCAGCTACAAGTGGTCTTCTGCCACAGCACACAAGGGAAATTACAGAAGTTTATTCCAGTGACAGCAGCAGTGATGATTCTTCAGAAGAGAAATCATCTGAAGACTTTGAAAAGGAGAGAACAGTGTACCTTGCAAAGCTTCAGGAGCAGGTAAGCACTAGTAGCCAATATCATGACTGTAATCTCTCTGACAGTGCCCTTGCAATTGTCTATTCTAAGGCTTAGCACCAGGAATCAGTGTTTAAAGGACTCTGCAGTCACTTGGATTTTGAAAAATTAAACTTGATTCTGTTTGGAAGTACTTCTAAATATTAACAATCTGCAAGTGTACAGTGCCTCGGCAAATACAAACTGATTTTACTGAAATATGGCCTAGTGCTCTTGCCTGGCATTTTTTTTAGATAAGACATGTCTTCTGAACAAAAATAAGACTGTTGCCATGATACCATGGATGACAGCATCCAGGTACTCCACACGCAGCTTAGAGTCATATGCTTCCAAATGGCATTTGCTTGATTTAAATGGTTGAAAAGCTCTTTTACACTCAGTCTGTCAAGGTGTGTTAGCTCATTTACATAGTCAGGAATATGCTTTTGAGATACATAAAAGCAAATCATAAATTCTATGTTAGAAAGCTTAGTATAAAATAAAACAAAGGTATTTCAACTAATGCCAGCAGCATGAATAGCATGGCTGTGTTTTATTGCCTAACAGTGCAATGGTTCTAATTTTTGCCTGAACATAATTCAAGCTGCTGCTGCTGTATCTATAATTCAGGGAGGAAGTAAGCTTTGGTTCGGCTAGTCAAATAAGGAACAACTTAGTGTTCATTTTTTGCCAGAGGAGGACATAGACATGAGTTCATGAATATTGGCTTGAACAAATTCTGCAAGACAGCCTTCACCACAGTTAAGTATTTCAGTGTGGTTGAAAACTATATTCTCAGCCTAATTCCTCTTTCTAATCTATAAGAGGTTTAAATAAACTCGAATCTTTCTGTAAAGCTACGTCAACACGTGATACAAAACAGCTAGCTGGGAATAAAATATATTGGGTTTGCAGACTGAAGATGCCCAAGCCCAGTTCAGCTATCTCAGTGCAGTAATCACATAATGTGTTTATGTGCTTCCCAAATGCCTGAAATTAAAGAGAAGCTGCTCGATAATAGTACAGTGGATTTTTTGTTTTGCTGTTTAGTTTTTACAGTTTGTTGGAAGATGCACAGTCTTAGAAAAGCCTGCATAAAAATAAGTAGCCTTGTTTTCTAAACCTCTTGTCTGTGACTAGACTAAGATGTTTGAAAAACAAGTCTTGTCTGGAAAGCAAACATTAATATCCATTCTAATGCGAGAGATCTGATTTCATATACAGAACCAGTTCACCATTCCTACTACATTACTTAAGACTCTCAGCTTTTTATTTTTCTTTTGATAGCTTAAAGCTGTTCACCAGCAGTTGCAGGCTTTGACCAGAGCATCCTTACCTAGACTGAAAAAGAAAAAAGAGAAAGCTAAAAGAGAAAAGAGGGAGAACAAGGAAAAAGCTAAAGCAAGCCTGATTCAAAAGAAGAAAGATCTAAAACACAAGAAGTCTAAGAAAAAGCAGTCTTCAAACATGTAAGTGTGGGGGACTTGTGTGGGTGTAAAATTATTTTAAACTACAGTTACTGCTGTAAGCTTCTTTTTGCAGTCAATCAAAGAAAACCATCCAGCAGGTCTTGTTGGCACATAAGTCAGAAGATGATGATGGTGCCAAGCCTATGAATTATGATGAAAAAAGGCAGTTGAGTTTGAACATAAATAAGCTGCCTGGAGATAAGCTTGGGAAAGTAGTCCATATAATACAATCAAGAGAACCGTCACTGAGGAATCCTAGCCCTGATGAGATAGAAATAGACTTTGAAACTTTGAAGGCTTCAACACTCAGAGAATTAGAGAAATATGTGGCAACTTGTTTGAGGAAGAGACCAAGAAAGCGGCGTGGTATGTAGAATAAATGTTTCAAAAAAAATGAACAGATTTTACCAGATCCATTTTCTGTTTTGCTGCAATGTTAACATCTATCTCACACACAGCCAAAAAAGCAATGAAGTCAAAAGAACGTCTTCTTTCTGAGAGGAAACAAGAGCTGGAGAAGAGACTACTGGATGTCAATGGCCAGCTAAATCCAAAGAAAGAGAACTTCAAATGTAATGTGAATTTCATTTATTTGCAACAAAAATCTTGAAGTGGCAATTTGGCCTGTGTGCTATTATGGAAATAGGGACTTTTTTCTCAGAATATTTAAGGTCTTAGACTTCCCTTTGCTAGGTTTTAAGATTGCATTTGCTGCTGTGACACCATAGGGACAGGCAGTTACTTGTAGTGTATGAAACATCTTCCTTATTTCTACTACCTAATCCTTTGATAAAAGTAAAAATAACATTTTTCACTTCTGCAGAAGACACGATGCAAACTTTACTAGCCCCGTAAGTGTCAGGCTATAGCAGGTAGCCAACACTAAATTGAGAAATCTAGTTGAATGGCTTAAAAATATTCTAGAAATAAAAGCTACAAGAAGCAGTTAAGTTATTAACATAATGTTGGGTGAAGATGGAGAAGGCAGGCTAGAAAATCTTTTAAATTGGCATTTGGCTTCTTTACAAGAGAGAACTTAAGCTAGCATTGAGCAAATATGTGTGTCCAAGGAAATAGGTATATATGTTGCTTCTTGTTTTCCAAGCTTCCATTAGAGAAACAGCTTGGAGGAAAAGCTTTTTGTCCGAACAGTATTGTAAAGTAAGCTTAAACCAACCCTGCAGATGTCATGACCACCATATGGTGGGGAGGTGGCAAAAGGTCATTCTAGATTACACATAGTTTGGGAAAGAGGAGAACTGACTATAGTAAAGGCCTCAGTATGCAAGCCTGGCAGCACTAATAAGCACAAACAGACTTAAGAGCAGGAAAAATTATGGTGGAAATTGTGCTTGAATAGTGTCTTACAATAGCACATATCTTAACCTAGTTTAGGCTTGTAAGTCATGTGTTTACAGCTAATAGGCTATTTCATTTATGCAAGCTCACTGCTGGTAAATCTCTCCTATAAAGGTCTTGAATCTGCTGGTAAGATGACAGTGTAATGGTAGAAGACTAGCAGTCATAGGGGAAAACAGCCCTTATAAAGAAGATCCTAGGTTTGTATATGGAGACCTACTGTACAATGTTTCAAACTCTTCCTTTTTATTCTGCAGTTGAAAGTAGTGCTGAGTCCAGTATTGGACCAAGCCGACTGAGTGAAAGCAGCAATGGCAGCAGCTCCTCGGACTCGGGCAGCAGTGCTAGCAGTGCTTCCAGCTCCTCAGACAGCAGTGACTCTGAATCGGGTCAGAAAGCTTAATCTGGTTTCTGTCTGGGCAGAATATCTGCCTTCCTAATTTGCACCTATTGCTTCAAATGCTTGCCAAGAACTTGAATCATTTGTACAGGTTTCTTCTATGTTGAAGACTCAATTCTAGTTGTTATTAAATGAATGTCTCAAAACTGAATGGAAAATGAGTAATGAAACAACAGTGAAGAACAGTAGAAACTAAAATCTGCTAGTAAGAAGACTGTGTGTCTGACAGGGACCTGGCTATCAGGCTGTAGCTTACTTCTGTGGGTTCTTGCTTTCCTTCTTTTTTTCTTTAAACTTTTTGAAAGTTGAATTTATTTTCATTGTCTGGTCTGTAATATCAGAGGAGCCTTATCCTGTGGGTAAGGTTTTGTTCCTAAGCCTAGGGACAAAATGGCCAACCATGCTGGCTGAAGTGTCAAACTCTGCCAGGGTGCTTAAGCTTTCTCAAATCTGTTCATAGTATAGCATGGTGCTGTAGCATCATGATGCTGGAATTACACTTCTCTATGTGGAACACTTGTTATTCTTCTGACAGAGTA
>PPHD01024186.1:0-12212 GCA_002909625.1 Bambusicola thoracicus
CAAGAGCATCTCTTTAGCTGGGAACAAATGTCAGTGAGGCCTCTCCATAGCAAAACTCTAAAAGAGAATGGAATGGAAGCGCTGATCAAAGGGGCCCACGCAGCACTGCTCTAATGAAGCGTCCTTCCTGGAAGTGTGGAACATAGCAGGAGGCATCCATGGAGCGCTGCTGAGGAACCAGTGAGGAGCAGAGCTGCCTGGTGGGATTTAAAACAGTCCCAAAGGAGGGTCTCCAGTGGGTTGTTTTCTAGAATCAAGTGAATCCAAATGATAAGTGAAGGTTTCCAACAAGACACATGACAGATTGGAAGACAACGAAGGGAAGAAGTTTCCATTTATTTATTCCACTTTAAAATGACTTAAAAGCAAATTTAAAACACTTTAAAAAAAGGAGTTCAAAAATCCAGAAGCTGAAAATCAAACCACAGAGGTGGCATTACAGGGTTAGCAGAACCTAAAGAGCAGAATTAGTGTAAAAGGGATTAACAGTCTCAGTGAACAGCAAAGTCAGACTGCCCACATAAACTGAGTGGCGTGCAGTGCTGCCCCTACCCTCTGAAACACAGAATTCTTCTATCACTTTGCTTGCTGGATAAGAAAACACAACAATTTAAGAGAAGAAACATCACTTTCGGCTGGAAGAGAAAACATTACAAATATGGTATTGCTCTGTAGGCACTGGAATATGGTTTCCTATGGTAAGAGAGCATGCCGAAGCAGAATTCAAAACTGCATGATTCCTCTTAAATTGCTGCAACCTGGGTGTGACTGAAAATACAAACTAGCGATGCTGTTTCTCTGGTAGTGCCTGACAGCAGCCCTGGCCACAGTGAGCCATGGGAGCCCTGGAGGCTGGACAGTGCTGGGCAGAAGTGCCAGGCAGCAGTGCTGGGAAATGAAGGTAGCTCCTGGTAAGTCAGAGCTCTCTGACAGCTCAGATCCATGAAAGGATTTTGTTACATTGACCAAGAGTGGCTGCGTGCTTGCCAAGGCTTTTCACTCTATGTTCTGAGTTACTCTTGACCTTGAGGTTGCTGAGGTGACTAAGGAGAGAGGGGGAGCAAAGAAAGGAACATGTTGCTGCTTAGAACGGGCTGCTCAGCAGTGACTGCACCATGGCCAGCAGCTGCTGGCAAGTCAGCCCCAAGCACTGCCTAAGCAGAGCACTGCTTCCCTCTCCTCTGTGCTATGCACACCCTCTGCAGAGCACTCTGACCACGCCATGGAGCACTTGTGTTCTCTGAGGGCAGGGACATGGAGCTCATTAGGACCTGCAACAAAAATAGACCCAAGCAATTGGGGGGAGGCAGCTACTCGGCCGTGGAGAGGGTTAAACCAGTGCCTGTGCTGGGCACCCTGAAGTAGATTTTTACCTCGCAAGCATCCTCACTTATCCTCCCCTACCTGTTTTGGCACACACAACCTTCCTGCTCCCCCTCTCTGGTGGGCGAGATGCCTGAGATCAGCAGCTCCAAGCCCCAGCGTCCCTGTGCACAGGTGAGGAAAGATTCAGTCTTCTGTTTTACTAGGAAGTCCCTGGATAAAAAACTGTTTAAAAAATGTTGCGGCAGGAAGCAGTTAGTCAAACATATCCTCAAACATGCGTCGCCCCATGGCTATATAAACCTCTTTTTCCTCCGGAGTCATCTGGGCCACCAGCTCAGGGCGCTGGCTCACTTGGCTGTAAGAGTGTGGACGCCCAGCCACTGTGACGGTGGGGTCCTCTGCCACCACCTCGAACTCTTCCTCCTCATCCTCCTCCTCCAGCCCGTACGCCATGGTGGCTGCAGCAGGGGGACGGGGAGGAGTTTCTTCCTCCGACTCGCTCGTCTCACTCTCGGAGTCACTGGCGTTGGCACCGGAGAGAGGAGCGGCACCTCCAACGGTGACTGTAGAAGCAGAGGGTGTCTTCTTCTCGTGGATCAGCAGGGCACGCATCACCTCTTCGTTATCATCCAGAGCTGCCCGGCCCTCCTCACGCTCCTGGAAGGCATCCAGGTCCCGCCCTCCTGCGAAGACATACAAAGGAATGAGAGTTTCCTCCGAGAGTTTGGGGTGCTGGCACTGAAGGCTCTCTGAATCCTAATTTCCTTTCTGCCACTGGGCATCCTTGGCTGTGTCACAGCCCTTCTCTGTGCTGGCTCCCTGAAGAGATGGAGAGAGTGAAGTTTTCTCTTAACGGCCTGGAGGACTAGATGATCTTTGAGGTCCCTTCCATCCCAAGCCATTGGGGATGACAAAGACCAGGATGGGATGCAACTGTCCAGGAGGGGCAAGAATGTTCTGGGCAGCAATCTGTCTGGGGTGATTAGCAGAACTTTAAACTCCAATTGATGGGGGGAGGGGTTGAGTGACAGAGAAGAGCCAGGGAACACTGTCACTTTAGGAAGAAGAGGGGGAAAAAAATACTCACAAAGGGATTTGGGAGGGCTCCTCCAAGAAGGTAACACGGCCAACAGCCCAGCTAAAATGCCTCTACGCTGCATGGGAAATAAGCAGGAGGAGATGGAAACCATGGTGCAGTTAGAAAACTATGAACTAACTGCTATCACAGAACTATGATAGGATGAATCACGTAACTGGAATACTACGAGTGAGGGCTGCAGATGGGATAAGCAGAGCAGAAGGGGTGAAGGAGTTCCTCTCTGTATTAAGAAGTGGATAGATTGTGAAGAGCTGCCCCTGAGTAACAGACATCATCGGGTCCAGAGCTGGTGGGTTAAAATTAGGGAACAGACCAATAAAGGACATCTAGTGGTTGGAGTCTACTACAGGCTGCCTGATCAAGGGGAGCCTGTTGGTGAGGTCTTCTTGCTTCTTTTGCAAGAGGCACTGCACTCGCAGGCTCTCATGCTAGTGGTGGATGAGATATGTGCTGGGAAAACAACACAGTGGGCTGTATGCAAGTCCTGGAGACTCCTGGAACCTGCTGAGGATAACTTCCTGGTCTGATATTGGACAGACCCACCGGAAGTGGAGCGCTACTGGATCTGGAGCTCACCAGTGCAAAGGAGATCATAAAGAGGTTAAGACTGGAAGCAGTCTGGAGGCATACCCTGTTTGAGTTCACAGTCTCGAGGAATACAGGCCTGGCAAAGAGCAGAGTCAGAACTTTGAATTTTGGGAAAGTGAACTTCCGTCTGTTTAAGGAACTATTGGATGGATCCTCTGGGAAACCGTCAGGTACAAAAGAACGGAACAGAGGTGATAGCTCTTTAAGGACACATTTCTGAGACCACAAGAACTCTCTATTCTCCAGCATAAGAATAAGTAGAGGAGGTAGGAAACCAGCAGGGCTGAGGAATAAGAAGGAAATGTACAGGCAGTGGAAGCAGGGATTGGTGGCCTGAGAAGGACATTGGGATGCTGTTTGGACGTGCAGAGATGGGATCAAGAAAGCCAATGTGCACATGGAACTGCACTTGGCAAGGGATGTGAAAAATAACAAGGAAGGATTCTACAGAGACAGGACAAGAAGAGTGCACCCACTCTGATAGATGAGAACAGACTTCAACAGACATAGAGAAGGCTGAGGCATTCAGTGAGTTCTCTGCCTCAGTCTCCACTGCCAGTCAGGCTTCCCATAACTCTCACATCCCTGAACCTCTAAGTGAGGGTTGGAGGGGCAAAATGCAACCCACTGTAAGAGCACAGCAAGTTCAAGACCACCTGATGAGACTGAATCTGTACAAGTCTATGAGGCCAGACAACATGCATCTCAGGGTCCTGAAGGAACTGGCTGATGTGGTTGCCAAGCCACTCTCCATCATATTTAAAAAGCTGTAGCTGTCGGGAGAAGTCCCTGGTGACGGAAAAAAGGAAAACAGCCCTCCCATTTTTTAAGAGAGAGAAAGGAACGCTGGTGAGCCTCACCTCTCTGCCTGAGAAGATCATGGAACAGATCCTCCTGGAAGCTTGTTAAGGTACATGAGAGATGAGGTGATAGAAGAAAGCCAGCACAGCTACACCAAGGCCAGATTGTGCCTGACCAATCAGTATAGTGAAGTGAATGCACTGGTGGACAAAGGAAGGGCAATTGATGTCATCTACCTGGACTTCTGCAAAGTCTTTGACATGGTCATACATCATATTCTTATCTCTAAATTGGAGAGATACAGATTTGAAGGGTGGACCATTCAGTGGATAAGAAACTGGTTGGATGGTGGCTGACAGAGGATTGTGGTCAACAGCTGTATGTCCAGGTGAAGGCCAGTGACAAGTGGTGTCCCCCACAGGTCTGTCTTGGGACAAGCGTTCTTCAACATCTTTATCAATGACACAGTGGGATTGAGTGCATCCTCAGCAAGTTTGCTGATGACACTAAGCTGAGTGGTGCAGTTGATACAATAGAAGGAAGGAACCCGGACAAGCTGGAAAAGTGGACTCAGATGAATCTAAGGACATTCAACAAGGTCAGGTGCAAGGTGTTGCTCTTGCGTTGGGGCAATCCCAGATATGAGCACAGACGGGGAGAACTCCCTGAGAGCAGCCCTGCCAAAAGACTTGTGTCTTTTAGTGGATGAAAAGTTTGCAATGAGTCAGCAAATCTGTGCACTCGCAGCCATTAAGGTGTTACATCCCACTTGCGTTGGTCCAGCACAGAAGTCCAACTGTATCTTAAGCTGCATCAAAAGAGGGGTGGCCAGCAGGGCAAAGGAGGTGATTGCTCCCCTCTCCTCTGCCCTTGTGAGGACCTATCTGGACCACCATGTCTAGGCCTGAGGCCTGCAGCACAAGAAGGATATGAAGCTGTTGGAGCGGGTTCAGAGGAGGCCACTAAGATGCTCAGAGGGCTGCAGCATCTCTCCTATGAAGAAAGGCTGAGGGAGTTGAGCTTGTTTAGCTTGGAGAAGGCTCCAGAGAGACCTCACAGTGGCCTTCCACTACTTGAAGGGAGCTTACAAACAAACAGGGGGAGACAGACTTTTTACATGGTCTGATATTGACAGGATAAGGGAGAATAGTTTCAAGCAAAGAGAGGGGAGACTTAAGTTAGATATTAGGAGGAAATTTTTTACTCAGAAGGTGGTGAGGCACTGGAACAGGTTGCCCAGTGAAGCTGTGGATGCCCCATCCCTGGAGGTGTCCAAGGCCAAGTTGGATGGGGCCCTGGGCAACCTGAGCTGGTGGGTGGCAACTCTTTCCATGACAGGGGAGCTGGAACTAGATGACCTTTAAGGTCCCCTCAAATCCAAGTCATTATATGATTCTATGGTTCTATGACCATGGGGAGCTTCCAGCACAGGCTACAAACACAGAGCCCAAGCCTGGCCCTACCCTGCTGAGCTCCTCATCTATAAGGATTAAGATGGATCCAAGCAGGGAGTGTAAGGAAATCATGTGTTATAAAACAGCACTGTTTACAGACTGCATAAAACAGTCTGGTAAGCTCAGGGTTGCACTTATCAGGAAGGAAGGGGAAAAGTTCATTAGAGGATCATGGTGAGAGTGCGTGGGATTTATCCTGCAAAGCTGATGAAGCTCACAGCCTGAAGCCACACTGTGCAGCACAGCGTGCAAAGGCTATGTTAAAAGAGCTGCTGTTCTGCATGCCAACCTGCAGCTCAGCCAGAACAGTGAGGCAGGTCTGTCTGGCTCTCTACCTGCATCTTCTGTCTGAAAGGGACTGCGGTTTCCCAGCTGGTAGATGCAAGATCTGTGTCCCTGTTTCAGTAAGGTTAGCTGCACAATAGCTGGGAGGGGTTTGACGAGGTTTGGGCAGGCAGGGTGCCTGCAGTTCACAGATTCAAAAGCTAAAATTCTTGCTCAAGAAGTGGCTTTCTGCAAAAAACTTCCTATGTTTGCTGAGTACTGTGAGTCTTCTTAATATCAATAAACCTACAGGCGGTAGGAAGGAAAAAAACAGATACAGAAAACCTTACGTACAAAAAAGGCCCAAAAAGTAGGACAGGCTCCCCAAGGCAAACTTCCTCTCTTGCACCCAAAGAAGCTGTGTGCAAACAATTGCTGGAGCCAATGTGATGGCTTTCTGCTTTCATAAATTAACACCGCTTGCCTGCTTTTCCAAGAGCTGGGATGTGAGCACCACGGCCAAGCAGCTGACATCCAAGCCTTTCCCTCCTGAGTTCAAAAATGCACTTGTTACTTTTTTCATCTCGAGATGAAAAAATGCTGAGAAACAGGTAAATTAAGGAAGGAAGTCCTGCATTTTGCACTAAAAGCGAGGGGAGTTTGTGGCCGCTCCTTTCCTATAGTAAAATAAAGGCCAAACGACCCACCTCTAACTTCATGGGAACTGTGTGTTACTGTAAATGAAGCTTTAGTAAAAGGTGATGGCCACAACTATTATTAATGCACTGACAAAATTCTTGAAGGAAAGGAAGAGCAAAGGCATTGGGTTGGCAGCCTTGTGTTTAGTTGCCTGCCTGTGATTCTACAGCACAAAAGACTTTTGTGAGAACTGTTCCTGCCAGATCCAAGCAGTCAGTGTTTTCATTCAGTGGCCCCAAATTTTATTCCTTCCTATTTATGACATGCAGGAGTCATAGGAATGCGTTCCAACAGCAATTTCAGGCCATTTCCACAAGCTCCCTCTTTGATATCCAGCAGTGAGGTGAAGCAGTGATGCAATTGCATTGTAGGAGATATACTCTCCCTCCAAGTTCTTCAGCGTCATCTGAGAACCATTTATGCTGTATACACCAAAAGTCAAGTCAAGGAACCCATTTAAAAGTAGAGGTGAATTGAATGTTTAGCAGAAAAACGTGATGAAAACTCCATGGCTCCTGACTAACATCATCTGCTACAGATTGCAAGAGGAGGTACATTTAATCACCACCTTGTTTAATCTATTGGGATAATGTTGTAGGATCCAAGTGTATTGAAGGCGTTGCATGCAAACAATATCAGTAGGTATCTTCTGACCTTGTTTTGACATCTGCTTCTACCTATAGTACTCCTCTCCTCTTTGGGTGCTAGAAAAGGAACTATTTCAGGGTCTCACACTTACACACGACTCCCTTTTGCCATCTTCTGTTCCCAGGGCACCAAGAGGGATTATTCTGTAATCGCCAAGTGACTTGGAAGGCTGTATCTATTGATTTACACTCATACAAATGATAAAAGGACTCTCCTTCCTGTTTTTAGCGTGTAAGTTTAAATAGCAAACTTAGCAATGCAGAAAGTTTCTATTAATGCCTACAAGATCTTAGCTACGGTCAGCCAACAACGTGTCCTCAGCACGAATAAAAGTAAAACAAAGACAATAAGAAACCAACAGAAAGCAAGGACTCACCTGTGACAGGCTTTCCTACTGTGCTCCCAGAAAATGTATTTCTGATATCCTCTTCCTATAAGATATTTTGTATGCTGGGAGCACAAAAACACTGCTGGTAGATTTTGATAGGCTTCAAAGTCACCAAATGTTAATAAATGCTATTTTCCAGCAGTGTCCCATCGGGGGCCGGCTTTCTAGATGAAACTGAAAGACCTTCATCCAAAAGCAATAAACTCTCAAGGTAGGAGAACATCCATTAATAAAGGTATAGGAAGAGGTAACAGATAATTAACATTTCAGAAGCACAAACAATTCTGTGGATCTAATCAACTGGGATTTTTTACATCTACCTACACCACAGGTGCTTTGCTCAGGAGAAGGGAGCTGACAAAATCTGCAGAGTTGGGAGCAGCAGCTGTACACATGGGGTAATGTATTTCTGGCATCACGTAAGCAGAGCAGCACTTGTGCTCGGCGAGTTTTCTTACCATCCTTGATTTCATCGGGATCATAAGCGCCCTGTACTGTGCTCTCCCGTAGCCAAATCGGCCTCTCTCGGGCTGGCTTTCCTTCACTTGCAGATCTGTTGACATCCTCCTGATCTTCCATGCTGATGACAACGTTCTGGGTATACAAGTCCTCATAGGATGGTCCTTTCGTAGTCCAGGCTTCTCGGTGGTGTCCACTCGTAACACCAGCTGTCCCTGAACCAGTCCCGGCTGTACGTTCTTTGCTACACAAAAGTCAAAGAGACAAAAACAAAGTACTCAGAACAAGCCCCATCATGGCCAGCATTGCAACACTTAACTAGACTGTCTCCCACGACCTGCACCAAGAATTTTCATTTCTAACATGTGTCCAGGAATTTCTACATCAGTTTGCTGATATGGGCAACTTGTGGTCTTTAACGGGAAGCCCTACATAAGGCCATGGCAACTTCTAAAACAGATGCTGAAGAGAAGAAGTAATATTAAGGATGCTGACGCACTTAATATAAAAACAAATGTACAATCCCAGAATACCCCGAAATAAAAGTCACAGCAGCAAAACTTGGTTCCATAGTAATCTAGTGTTTGGCATCTGGTCTCTTTTTTGCTTTTACACAGCAACCTTATACTGCACAAAATCCAGTACCAAATTTTAAGCAAGTCAGCTGATAGGAGCAAAGACTCAATCTGTGAGCCACTAACCTCAGGGCTCCTGAAGGGGTTAACTTGTCCTGAAAAATACTGATCTAACCCTTGCTTGAATGGTGAGTGACAGTGCCCCCACAAATCACATCTCCCCCATTATGCAGCATATCCGCACTGTCCACAGACTGCCCTGGGAGGAGTGGGAAATCCAGGCAGAGAAAGATGAGAGGACAGCTTCAAACCAAGGACATGGGCTGGGCAAAGGGCTTCGCATGGTGCTGAAGAGCTAGAATAGATAAGACAGAACTGTCTTCACAGCAGAAAAGCTGGAGGGAGAAAGGTGATAACAGAACGTGAGGGTAGGACAGGCACAGTCTAGCACTCCTTTGTGTTCTGAGAGGAGCTGCTGCCAGCACATTTTCCTTCAGGCTCCCTTCTAGCTCAGGAGACTGATGAAGAAAAGAAACAGTCCTGCTTGAATCTGATGGAAAGGGGACATCAGGTGGAATATTTTCTGCATACTGATGGAAACGAGCCGAAAATACTCTCTGGCTACAGATGCAGAAGAGTGGAAGCTCTCTGCTCTCCAGGTGGGGGAAGCCAACGATAATTATTCCTCTACTTCTAAATTGTATTTCATCTTCACAGAAAAACAATAGATTCTCTGCACATTGAGCCTATCCTATTAGATGCCATAGAATTGCAGCCATCCGACTGCCAATGGCGAAGGCGGCTAAAGCTTTTCACGGGTACCAGACCCGCTTGGGTTTCTCCTTTTGTCCAGAGGAAATCAATGACGGACGCTAGTGGTGTTCCTGCTCTGCTGCCAGCTGCTATCAGCTGAGCTGACACAAGTTGTGAGTGAGCACGGTTCATTTGCTGCTATCTACCCGGCAACCTTTCCTCCAACGGAGAAGCTTAAAATAAGGCTGCAGTTGGAGACCTGAGTAATATGCATCTCTTTATATCATCGAGGATTTAACCACTGCTTGACAAGCTAATTCTGCACAATTTTTAGGTGTAAACAAGGGGGGAACCCGGGTAGGTGATCATCTTTCTTCCCCAGATATAAAATATCAGCGTGTTGAGCCTCGGTTAGGATTGAGGAGTGTTCACAGCCTCTTAATGGTGCACTCGCTGCGATCTGACAGCAAAATACTTCACAGTATTGGTGTTAGCATGTGTCCACACGCTAACTGCTTCTCTCCCACAGGCAGCCCCGCTAGGAAAGCTTCACAGCAACCTTGAATTTCTGGGCTGAAGGAAAAGACTCGTGCACATGCACTGCTTATATAACCTAAGGAACCACACAGAGAGACCTTCTTCCCAGTGCGTTATTTCGAGTGTTGGCACCTTTCAGTCTTCCAAGACAGGCATGTGTTCTGTGAAAAGCACCGCTCTGCTTCCCACACAATAGAAATCCGTAACCAGCGTTTCCCTGACAATTTTATGTAATCCACTTTCCTCACAAGATGCACAATGCAACTCTCCCCCGGCCTCTCCCTCTCCACGCTGCAGTGTGACAGCTAAATACTCTCGAGTGCCGAGAGCTGCCTAATAATACTTTCACACAGAGGTGCCCAGAAGTATATTCGAAATGGACTTTTTGCCCACGCAGTATCATTTAGTAGCAAAATACTTGTTCCGGAATGTCAGGAACGTTTCAAAATGAAGGTAACAGCTGTAAGAAACACCTACAACATGAATTACTTTAAGCCATCTACTGCAATGTGTCACATTCACCTGGAATAATGTAGACATTCTGTTGGCTCTCAGACCTCAGTGAACTTTGTAGGCATATCCCAACTCACTGCATCATTTATGCAACCGCATCTTCAACCGTACTGCTAGAAGGAGTGGGCAACCTCAAGGCTATGTGACCAGCAGAATATTCCTTACTACAAGAAGAGATCTTACTGTTCAGAACACCCATCCAAGAGATGGGATTAAACACCCTAGATCAGGCACCAGCAAAAGGCGAGATGTGTGAGCCGCCTGACAGTCAGCACAGGGCAGATGAAGGCAGTGCACTCTTACAGTAATTCCTCTGTTAGATCCAAGAGATAATTTTTCCCCTGGTTCCAGACATTGCACTGCCAGCCTGGAGCCAGGAACTACTCAGACAGCAGCAGCTCAGTGGTGCAGCTCTAGCAACATTTGCTTTGTTACCCATAGGTTGTTTTACCGCGATGGAAGTTGCTCCATGAGTGGTTAAGCTGCCTTCACAGATGACATAAATAATTCTTAACATGGCTGAGGTATGGCCCACAGAAACCACACTGTGCAATGGGAAAACAAGTTGAAATTTTCATCTCAAGCCTGTCCAGGCTACTAATTAAAGGTCTTGCAAAACATGGGTAACTCTTTCTGTGCCGTAATTGAAACAAAGCACTCTTTCATTTAGTTACTCTTAACAGATTCAGCTTCAAAGGAAACAACTCATGGTCCTTGATAGCAGGACCACAAAAAATGAACTCTGTGAAGATTTATGTTATCTAACATCATGCTATTCTGACATAAGAAAATGAAGGGGATATTAAAATCCATCTGTTTTAGGAAACCACGCAGACTGGCTCAGATAAAGCACGTATATTTTGAAAACTACGTGGCTAACTCACACTCTGCCAAGATTAAGAGAATTAATGACTCCTACGAAAGTACAGATGGAGGTATGACCAGTTTCCATGGCAGGTGAATGGCAATTGGTGCAGTTGGTTAGAGCTACCATCTTCGACACCCGCAGTTGCCTGTGTCTGTGCAGAGAGAAGATGTGGGCACTTTGTGACCTTTTCTGTCTGTTTCATAATCATCAGAAGTCAGTTCTGTCAATGATTTCAAAAACTCGAGACTCCATAAAGTGGCCATAATAAATAGCCCAGGATTTGGCACTTAAAAAAACCAAAATCTCACAGCAGTACTTTCATGCAATTATCTGCCTTGAATTAATAAGAGTTAATAAATAATTAAATCATCATATGTGCTGAAGTAAGTTGTGCTCAAAAAAGGATTTTAAAATGCTTATTTATTTTGTCATTCCTTGCTCCGAGTAATTAATCATTTACAGTGTTTTTTAAGTATTTAAGAGTCAAGCAAGTGGGTGCTCCTATTTAATCATGAGACTGTACCAGGCTTCTGCTGTGCTGATTTCCTGTGCATTGAGACAACGTAGCCATGGGGAAGACTGAGGAATGACCCTTTTTTTTTGTTGGGGTTATCCCAGTTTTAGTACACAAGCTACAGAACATAGTTTTTAAAGCAAAACTTAGTGATTCAGCTTGGGAACAAAGGCTTCAAAGACTCCCCGTATCAACAAAGACACGTTGAGTGACCTTGGAAAAATCTTCTCCCCTCCGTATATCGCTTCTGTTTTTCTATCAGAACGATGAGCAAAATTAGCTATATCTTTGGCTAGAAAAAGACTATGAATAGACAAGTAATTTTTATTATACTAATTAGAAACTGTCTAGCATTTATATATGATGAACATTCTCTCTCAAGGTTAGCTTGAAAGTAAAGAGTTTCTTGCCTGTTCTCCCATTAACTAAAGTCAAGCATCCCAAGGCACTGTGGGAATGCTTCCCCCTGTGGTACACATTTTTTTTTCTTGGGCGTTTAATTAATTATTTTTTAAACAGAGAGAAGCACATCACATTTCACCGTTGCTGACAAAACTGACAGCTCCCCACATCTTTCCGCATCATTTAAACATCATTGATTTTTGTTCAACTACAGAAGTTCTGAAAGAAAGTGTCATTTCCCAAAGGGCAGGAATGTTTTAAAGATCACAGATTCACAGAATCATAGAATAGCCTGGGTTGAGGAGGACCACAATGATCATGTAG